>VXAX01002076.1:234836-368588 GCA_013399835.1 Leptocoma aspasia
CTGTGAGAAGCTGCTGGAAGCTTCCACCATGTCCAGCAGAGCCAGTCCCTGATGGCTCTGAGGATGGACATGCTGCTGGCCAAAACTGGGCCAATGAGAGATGTTGGTAACGCCTCTGTGATGACATATTTAAGAAAATCAAAACAAAGCGCACAGAGTCTTTTTCTACACAGAGAAGAGGAGGAGGTGTGGGAATGTGAGGGAAACAACATGGGAGCACCAAGGTCAGTGGGGAAGGAGAGGGAGGAGCTGCTCCAGGTGCCAGAGCCGAGATTCCTCTGCAGGCTGTGGTGAGNTGACTCTGTTAGTAATAAATTTACTTTAAGTAAATTTACCTTTAAGTAAAAGTTACTTTAAGTAAAAGTACCTTTACGTTGAACCTATTTTGCCCTAGGAGTGTTTTCTCCCAATCCTTATCTCAACTCATGAACCCTTAATTTATTTTTTTTCCCCTCCTCTGCCCAGCTGTGGCAAGAGGGTGTGAGCGAGTGACTCTCGTGGGTGCCTGGTATTTGGCCAGTGTCAAACCACAACACCCCCTTAAGCATTATGCAGTTAAACAAGGGGAAGGAATATGCATTTTTATAACAGTTTAAAATAGTAGTGGTGCATTGGTAAGTGAAAGGTTAAACACTTTGACACAGGTTCAGAATTTAAAACTGTAATCAAACATCTCTGCTAGTTTTGTGAAAGCAGTATATTCCCAGGAAGGCTATAAAATGTACATCTTTCACCTGTGATTTCCCAGACTAAGTTCTGGCTTTAATTTTATGCGTCATTCTCAGGTTTTACTCCTGATTTTCTATTTTTTGAACTGGCAGGGGCCTTGAGAGATGCGCGGGAAATGAAGGTTGTGCCAAGCTGAGATCAGCAGTGATGCCTTGAGCCAATTAAGGAGCAATGTTAATGAGCTCTCTGTGAATCCTCCTAAGCCTGCCATGCCAGAAAGGATGATGCCCACAACACAGGGCTGAGCTGAGCATTTAAAGCCTACAGAAATAAGAGCAGATTTTCAAGTCTTCATTATTAAGCAGCTTCCCTACTGGTTGTGTTGAAAGGGAAGTGTGGTCTATAATAGGAAGACAGAGAACTGGTTTCATCTCTTATGAAGATTCATATGGGTGCATGAGTGTGTGTGTGTGCAGGTATGTATTACAGCATTGCAACAGTTTATATCCACTGGGAATTAAGCTGGCTTCTACATTTCTCTTTCTTTGCTGCTGCTCTTATTTATTTAATGTCAGTAGGGAAAATGGAAAGTAAGATGAATATTGTGATTAGGGTTGTGTATAGAGGAAAGGAAGTGAATTTAGGAGGGAATATGTGTGTACAGCAGGCTGAGTGCATGCACCCATTTAGAGAAAAGCTGCAGGAGGAAGTGGGACAAGCTGCTGGAGAAGGAGGAGCAGAGGAGTAGAGATATTGGGGAACCTGCACATGGAGAGGTTTGGGAGGAGTGGCAACTGGCCCATGGCTCTGCAGAGGTGTGTCTACTCTGCCCTGTTGTCCCTCATGTTTTCATGTGAGAAATTACAGCGGTGAATAGCAACTCAGCAGTAATACTGATGTGGGACATGCTTATTTGGGAATAAAGAGCAGCTTTTTCTTGCTTAGACTGAGTTGTTTTCAAACCAACCTAAGTTAAGTGGGAAAATGTGGTCGTTCTGGAATGCAAGTCTGTGAGTGCCTCATAGGAATATAAATATAGCATCCTATCTTGCACTGTTATATACTCCCACACAGACAAGCCTGGAGGCAAGTAGAAAAAATGAAGGCTGGGCTATTCATGATACCCCTGGCATCAGCTCCAGTCACACGTGGGCATGTGGGCAGCTGGAGCTGACATATGCTAATAGAGATTAACATATGTGCGTGGAGCTCAGGCACACACAGCACAAAGAGCCTGGTCCAAGGGACCTTCACCAGTGCATCCTTTGGCCATTGAGCTTTCTATTAAATGCTGTGTGTGATCCATGCACACAATGTATGAGCTGGACTTCAGTGATCCTTGTGAGCTCCTTTCAGCTCAGAATATTGTATGTTTCTAGGAATATGTAGCAAACCTGGTGCCACCTTCAATGTGCAGCCATGGTTTTCCTCTGTGATGCCTTGAAAGCCCAGGTTTGGTACAGCCTACTAAGAGCAGATAAATTCAGAACATAAAGGAGATTTTGGGTTACATTTTTTCCCATTGTTTGATTCCTGTGAGAGGACCACACATGCCCTCCCAGCTACAGGACTGATAGCTTCCAGCACCCTCACTACTTTGGGGCTTTCAGGCCTGTTGTGGCATTTGAGGCAGCCCAAATTAGCTGGGTAATGGTGCTCTCAGAAGCAATTCTATTTTTTGAACACTTCACTCTTTTACCTGTCTAGGGCCATCTCCAACCTGAAGTCCTATCATAATCTGGTGGCATGCTGGGTCTTGTTTACAAGATAAACTAACAGCTGCTTTCCTCTCATCTGCTGCTCCTGCTTCGAACTTGAAATAGGAATTATCTGTGTGTGTCAGAACCAGGAGAGTCAAAGCCTCCTTGGAGATGCCCTTTGGGCCTCTCTTTCTGCTACCTTGCAAACATATTTCTATTTTCAGAGATGGCAACCCAGCACCTAATCTTCCACAGGCACATGTATTGCTCCCAGGGAGGAATGCTAGGAATGAAGGAACTGATTTTTTTTTAAACCCTCCCTCCATGGGTTTGCCCACGTCTGCTTATCAGCCTACCTCAGTACTTGGTGTTTGAAATCTGGATCAAAATTTTTCAGCTTTCAGGTCCTATGCATAGTTTTTCAGCAATGGCCTCATTTGCTTTCAAAACAGCTGAGTGAAAATGCATTGGTTTTTGTTTTTGTGCATCTGTAGGCAGAAATATAAGAGGAGCAGTCTTATTATTTTTTTCTGATGTTTAGTGACTGTATTAAAAGGCCACACACAAGCTCCTCTCTTATTTGCATATCAATACTGAGCCTATTAGAAGCCAATGGAGTGAGGGTCTTGCAGTACATACCCTCTCACAGCGTGACTCTCAGACTTCCCATGACATCCTTTCTTCAGCTTTCATGTCAGTGAATATTATATTGTGATGCCTTGAAGCCAGGATAAACCGGGGCCGTTAAATGTTCAGATGTATGCTCAATCTGTGAAGCTTGCAGCTGCTCCACTCTTTTGATAATGCTAGTAAGCAAAATTAGTAAATAAAATAAATGCTTAAGGTTCATTTGCTGCACACCCCAATACATGAATGAGAATAGAATCGAGGACATCAAAGAAAAATAAAAAACAGGCGAGTAATAACTTGTTCCCCTTAGGCCTACTGCTTAACCTAAATGTTGTGTTAAAGGGATAAATGGGTGAACTGAATTATTATACATAGTTAAAAGCCAGGAATGAGATTTGAGATCACACCCCTGTTAGTAAAATCAGCGTTATCTCCATAAGACAAAAACCAGTAAATATTTAGCTGAGAAAATGTGTCATGTTTAATATATTCACAAAATTTTCGTATTATTTGCCAGCACAGGTAAATAATAAAATCCCCAAGTGGCCCATGAGGCTGGAGCAAGGTCACCCTCCCTCCCTCCCACTCCCCCCAGCCCTTGCTTGTTTTGGTGCCCTGAGAAGGGGCACATCTGCCATGGCTGCCTGTAGCTGAAATGAGATAGGAAGGCTCCCTGGGAAAGGAAGTTTTCAAAGAGATCTGAAGGGCAGAGAAGAAACCAAACCCAGGTGTTAATCTGTCCATGAATGGAGTGATAGAGGGATGGGGATGAGGTGACTGGAAGACACCATCAGCTTATGGTGGCTACAACTGGTGAGGAAGAGGACAGGAAGGTGGAAGGTGTTCAGGTGAGTGGGGCAGAAAGGATGGGGCCACCTACTTTGTCTGAGGGAGGGGATGTGAGGGGCTGGATTCATCTGAGCACAAGTGTCACATTTGGATGGAGAAGGAAGGTGGCTTGAGTAGATTGTCTCAAAGCTTCCACCCTTCCAGAGCTGCACCATTCCTGAAAGCTCATGGCCACCTTTCTCCCTCTTGCTAGCCTGTGGATGGAGGAGGGGAATACTGTTTTATGTGCATGCACTGCTAAATCATACTGATGCTGGATTAAAATGTTTGAAGACATACATCCTAGACGTTCTGTGCTTGAAAGAATATTCCTGAAGGAGGCAGGCAGAGTTGGACTAATGTGGTAACCTCAAATGATAGTGACCAAGGAAATGGCCAAAGGAAAAATACTTGTGGGATGACCCTGTGGCACATGTGTGGAAACAAAAGTCCCAAAGAGGAATGCACTGAGAAAAGAGCTACTTTCTGTGAGGGGAACAGGCAGAAGAATAAGATAAATTAATTAATTACTGGATATGATACCACTAGAACTGCTGATTGAAAAAGGCTGCATTTCTCTCTCATAGCCTCTGCTGCTTAAGTAAGATATGACTCATGCCCCTGCAAAATATTCACCTCTATTTAAACCCACAATCTCCTCTTTACTGTAAAGTTAATTAATTTCAAAAAACCCTTGTGGTAGGAGTATCAGTGGCAGAATAATAGATTGCCTTGGGAAAGGTGATCAGATAAGCTGGAGTCTTAAAAAGGTCAGGTGATGCAATAATATGAAAAATAGGATCTAGAAACAGACACATTTAGGAATATGTTTTCTCATACAAAGGAACTGATTGTATCGAAAAACTGCTTAATACAGAGAAAATGGAGCAAGAAAGTATAGTATTATTCTGCTTAATACTGGGGTTGAAGATTGCATTCTAAAAAATAAAAATACCACCTGGAGTTAAAAGTTAATTCATCAAATTTTTCTCATCTACAGTATGTGTTTGGGTTTTTTGTCTCTCCAGAGTACTCTAGTGTTAACACTAACTCTTTATCTGATTTTATATATGCTTAACTTTACACTCTATGAGTTCTCATTAAAACTCAAAATGTATAAATTTAAACACATGCTTAGCTCTTTACAGAATAATGGTTGCATATTGTGAAATGCATAAGATATGTAATACATCTGAATTAAAATTACAACAGGATTCCCAGCTGGATTTTCCTGGTCACTTTTGTTATTTTAATACAGCTTTAAAGACTGTGCTACATGTTAAAATATTAGTTGGAATTTTAAAACAGAACCATGCCTGAAAAAAAAAAAACCCTTTGACATATGCAAGTAATTTTCCTATTGTGAAGTTAGGCATGAGTAACTTAGAGTTGTATGAAATGTATTTGAGAATTTATCCCAAATTTTCCCAAATCTTATTGATAAGCAGTTCATCAGGAATGCTCAGTGTATGGCATTTTAGATGCTCCTCATCTTTGCCCTGGCAAGTAAGCCACAACATTCACCAGACTTTAAAAAAAAAAACAGTCACTGATATTTCAGTAAATATCATAATTCTAATGAGCTTTTCTTCCAGTGAACTCATCTCCTGCGTTGCCAGTGGAAATAGAACCACAGAGATGTGAACATCCTTGAAACAAAACGAATTAGAGGGAATGCACACAGCTAGTTTCCAATATATACTCACCACCCCTAAATTAGAAGTGTAGGAAGATGTCCCACCCTGGCTCCAAACAGAGGACCATCAGACACTGTGGCTATGGGAGATATTTCAGAGCAGAGCATAGGAAATCTTGTAAACAATTATCTTAATGATCTACTTCTGGGGAAAATATAACTTTCATATCTGTTTGTGCAGCCATTGCCCTGCACCATGGGAATGTTGGTCTCTTAATTTTTCTGTTTTATCTAATATCAGAAATATGGATATTTCCATTTTTCAGTGAAGTGCATAACTCTTTTTTCTAATCCTGCCATGTTGTTGGCCTCAGTGAGGAGAATCTAATTTACAGCAATGTCACGTTATATCCCTCCTTTTCCTCCCTTGAGTGTGTTAGCAGCCTGAGTGATGGAGAGTGGCTTCTGGTGGCTGCATTCAGATGTGAAGTGCTGATAGCAAGTAAAGAGTAAGATAAAATAACAGACCTTTGACACACCTACCCTACACCTGTATATTAGTTGCTATTTAAGCCGGCTTTGAATCCCCTTTGGCAAATCCCCAGAAGGACATGGAAGCGCAGTTCGAGGGGGACCTGCCTCAGCCCTCCTGGCATGGCAAAATCCAACTTCAGATCTCTCAAATCTGGATTTAAGAATTGAATCATTCCGTGGGGAAAGAAAGGAGACTGAAGATGGAAAAAACGAAAACAAAACACTAGTTTGTCGTAGGATCAAAGGGAAATTAATGCTAAAGAAAGTATTAAAAATTAAGAGTGTTTGGGAAATATTGCTTTTGTGCAATATCCCTTGGCTATAAAGACAGAATTAGAAAGATTTCAGGATGGAATTTCAGGCCAGAAGGGGACCATTACGATCAGTTGCTCAGACTTTCACTGTGCTGTTAAGGATGTTGGTGCAGCCAGCCTTGCTGTGAGGCATCCCCAGAGGGCTGGCAGGCGGAGTGCTGAACCTGCAGCCTCCGGGCCAGCGCCACACTCTGAAGGCTGGGCTGAGGCAGCCAAGGGCTCCCTGCCACCATGTGTGCAGACCCTGCTTGGACACTGAGAGCATTCCCCTTTTGCCCACAGCTGCTCTTTCGGCTCCCACGACCTTCTCACCTCTGCCCTAAGCTGTTATTCATCCCCTTTGCCCACCTAGACAAAAAGTTAGAAACAAAACGTTGCTCCACAAAGCTTCTCCAAAAACCCATACCTGTTGGCTGCTGCTTGCTCTTTTGAAAAGCAAGGACAACCTGTGTGCTGTCAGGGGTGGGAGGCAGGTGGGGTGAGGCTGCTCCATGGCAGCACAGATGGAAAAGACATGATCTTCTCACTTGTTTTGCTTTACTTTGATTTGTCTCGTCTTCTAAACATGCACAAATCAGGAAAGGGCTTATAGGTGCTACATTTTGTCTGTGTAGTCTGTTAAGACCTAATCAAAGCTGTGGTTTGGTCTGCAGGAATCACTGGTGGGACTTCTAGGGCTTCCTGTGCCTTGTCCTGACTGTGTGCTTCTGCTGCCTGTGCTCTCAAAGCAGCACCTTCCATGGAAAGGGCTAAGGACTTCAGTGCTTTTTCAGCTCATCATAATGTTTTGCACATTCCTCTCACCAGTGCAGTGAAGATTTTGATGAAGGAACCGTGTTTTTATACGTAGCAATAACAGATTTTTTTCTTCTATTTTACAACACATGCTAACAGCTGTTTACAAAGTAGTGATGGTGGAATGCAGTCCAGTGGGTATACTGACTATTCATTTATCCAGAGGGATTACACTGTGGTGAACAGCATTTGGACTTCAATTTAGTATGCATCCAGCCGAATTATGCGATTAGCTGATATGCAGTAAACCAGAACAGAAACACATGCAGTCAAATGGTGCCAGATAAAAAGCATATAATGCTTATACAGGGTCTTATAATATTGTACAGGTAAATTATAAATACATACTCATAAGGAATTTGGCTATCTTGCCATAGCTATACTTCTTGGTGTGCTGTGTACATATATCTGTAACTATGTGTGCAGAGCTGCACTGATTTCAGGTTTTTTATATTACTCATTAAATAATTTTATTTTGTTGTTTTGCTTGAAATATACCACACTTTAAATGCAGGCACAAAGCAATGTTTTTATGTCACTTAAAAGAGGACATAAGACTTCAAATGCACTCTTTTATTAAAAAAATGTTTCAGAGAAAACTCCTCTCCCAGCAGAAACCTTGCGGTGATTTTTAAGAACAGAAATAAAGAGGGTTTTGGTTACTGTTAGGAATTTTTACAGTTATGGGGTCAACCCTTTCCAGACCCTCTGGCAGTGCTGTCTCTCCCCTGGATGGAGAGCATGGAGACTGGAGGAGAACCCACCTCCTTTCCCTGTCCTGCCACAAGGGAGCAGGGTGGAAAGAGCCCTAAGCAGAATTTTTGTCTCCAATCACCCCTAGCAGGCTGCTGAGCCCAGGGAAGAGAGCAAATAGGGGAGGGAACCAAGCTGAGAGGTTTGTCATACCACTGGAGGCTACTGACTGTGGATTTTATCGTTTGTACCATTGTGAGACTGACCACAGTCCTTACCCTCAGCCTGCTCCTCAATCCTTGGAGAAACCAAAGGATTGGCAGCTCTGTGCTATGGACCAGCTGTGGGCAGGAGCTGCGTGTTGACACATCATGTGTATAAACACAGATAAAATGAAGTTGTAACTGAACAAACTGTGAACCATAAATTGAGGGATGCTGCTAAATCCACCCGTGCATGACAATCCTGCCTGCACACAGAAGTAAGATCACGTCCATCCCTCTCCATCCAAGAGGGATCATGTTGTTATCTTTTCAGCTTTATCACTTGGCTTGATATTAAAGTGATCAGTGCCCTGGCAAAGCTCAGAAGGAAAGAAGCCTTTCCTTGTTTTCTCGTTTCATGGGACACAAAGCATTGACCAGATTAAAGGAACAGTGAACAGGCACTGGCATGGTGATTGCTATTCATCCTCTGTGCCATGTGAGGCCAGAGCCTTACAGGAAACAGCATGTACAGAGGTAATTAAAACTATATGGATGTATATGCCTAAGTAGGCCAAATCATAGCTTCAGGCAATTTTTCCAAAATGATGCTATAGGAAAGTTCTTAGCCTCAACATGAGGCTCAGATTATGTAGGAAACCCAAGTGTGTGAACAAACAGACTTAGGTAAAAAAGTGTAATTTCCATTAACTATGCAACCGAAAAGATGCAAAAATAGTAATTAAAAACATTATAATGCAACTAATATATTTACAGTTATTATAATCAGAAAAGATTGGTGAATTGCTTTCACTTTTTGAAGTGCTCTCCTTTCTCACAGATGAAAATAAATTAGCAGCTCTCCATCTCTGCCTTTCAACAGCTTAAAAAGTTGTAGGCTTTATATTAAAAAAATTATTCTTGCAAATATTTCTCTAGTTTGTTTTTTAACTCGGATTGTGAATTTGCACCAATCCTTCAGAACTGTTGGAGGTCTGTAGTCCATTCTGTACATACCTGCATGTATTTATTTTTCCATATTTGCATTTTCTGGAAAATTTGGTAGATTTTTAAAATATTTTCATGTATTTTCAATACCAAAATGTGAAGAAAAGGAGAGAAAAAATGTCTATGAATTATATGATATTCTAAAACCATGTTTTCAAATGCATTTATCTGAATTCAAGCTGTGACTTAATAGCTGTAGCTATATCAACACTGTATCAGTTTACCATAGGAGGAAAATATATGAAATGAGACATAACCTACTAAGGTCACTTCAGGGGCTATCACCGAGCGGAAAATGAATGCTAATATTTTCAGATTTAACATGGGTAAGCTAGTCAGAACCAATAGTTTGGGGCTGAATTCTGAAATGCCCTCAGTGAAAGCAATGGAAGGGGGAGGGTCAGTGAGATGGAATTATTAAAAGATAGGGTGGAGCCAAGCCCAGCCATATGGTGAATGCCATAACCGGGGCAGACCTGTCATGGCCAAGCAAGCTGGGAAAGCAGGCGAAAAGAAATTGTCCTGAAAGAACAACATGCATCCCGCCATGAAGAAATGAGGGCAGAGGGCTGTGGGCAACGCGTTGGCCAGTGACTGACACTTGCACTGATGAAAGACAACACTGGAAGTTGAGCCCTGGCTATGCAAAGTTGATTAGGGTAGATGGGACCCTTCATCATGCCTTAAAAAAATCATCACAGCTCAAAACACTCACTTCCAATATGCCTAATAAAACCCCGGGTCGTTCATGCAAGTTGGGTGAGTAACGTATCCATCAGCAAAATAGCTGCATAACTGGGTGCATCAGACATAGCTGCTCATAACATCCAAACCCCAGAGCCCTTTCTACCAACAAAAGATGTGAGGGTCTTGCTGCAGCTATGAGAGAAGCCTGAGACTTACTGTAGGCATTCTTCGTTTTTCCTCAGCTGTGTATTTTTGTGAAAGAGACTTATACATTAAAAAGCATAAACATGTTTGCATTTTGATAAGTATTATAATCAACAGAGCCATTAACTAGATATTTAATTAACTATCAAAATTTCATCTCGGTCCTCAAATACTTTGTTAGTTGGATGACTCTCATGGGATAAATAACTGTAGTACCATTTACTTCAGGTGCTTTCTGAACTGAGCTCTCATGCAGTAAATATTACCTGCCCCAGTGCTCCCCAGTTTGCACTGGCACACTCTCCAGCACTCCCTGGAGTGACCTGCTGGTCACTAAGGTGGCCCAAAATTGCTGGATATTGCTGGATATGCCTGAGCTGGTGTTGACTCCAGTTTGTTGTGTCTATGTGGTACGTGATGCACCAATGTGGTCTAGTTCAGATCTGGTTTGTCTAGTGCTGGTCCTCTGATGTTTGCAGCAGTCCATGGTATGATACAGCTGATGCATTTTTATTATCTGTATCTTTTTGCCAATAATCAGATTTGCATGAGGTTTTAAAAATTCAAAAGTAATTCATGTCAAATTTTGGTACTTCCCTGAGCCTCTGAAAAGACAAACCTTGTTAGGAAGACATTGAGTAAAATGTTCTTTTGGTACTGACCAGATGAGTGTATCTCTGCACTTAGAGTATAGAAATGAGAAGAAAAATCAGTCAAAGCTCAGGAAGACAGGTCCTAGTTGTTATGTAACAATCATATTTTTCACTGTGCTCTTGGTCTGTCTTCCACCTAGTTCACAGTACACCTACTGACCCCATTTCATGACCATGCACCTTTCTCATATGCACAGCATAAATCCAGTACACATTCTCACACCTATAGTCACTGAGGTTTGTTTATCAGGGTTCTGCTTTGACATGATACAGATGAAGTTGTTGTGTTCCTACAAGCAAATTATATATAACTAGCACTCTTCTTTGGTATTTGAGCAAACCAGCACAAAATAGCTTGCACTTGTATTAATAATTTCTCTTCTGCACAGAGTGATTATATCCAAAAATATATCCAGAAATGGTTCCTGGCCACAATAGCTCCTAAACCATGCCCAGAACTTGTTTGAAAGAGTTCTTATTGGACTGGGCCAAAGTTCTGCTGGGGACAATTTAATTGTACAGTTGATGGAACACCATAGCTGGAAAAAGTCCCAGGCATTATTCAGTTTCCTGGTATGGGTATAGTTAGCCTGACCAGACACTGACCTATGAAAAAAATACAGTTTTAAAAAGAAAACCTTGGGAAAAAGGCATTTTGCTTAATTCTGATTTTTCTTTGCACCCTTGTCTCTTTGTGTATTGTTTGTCATTTTGTAAACATTCACTTAGATCAGTTTCTTTGCAAATGCTAGAATGTTGAAATGCTCTTTTGCTCAAATAGGAATACTATTCACCCATTCCCTTTTGTCTGATTTTCTATAAACTAGAGACCTTTACAAGGTTTTGCTTTAAAAATTAATTTCTCTCTTGGTTTTTGTAGAGAAAATATACTGCCTTTCAGGTGGGAAACTTAAAGAAAGATTACATCTCTGTTAGGTTTTAATTTTTCTAGGAATAATCCATCCAGTACAGCTAAACATCTGTAAGCCTCAAGAGCAAGTTTTCATACTTCAGACAAGCACAGAGAAGCGAAGGAATTTTCTAAGAAGCCAGATATAATTTTATGGCTGTGAATTGCTACCCTATGAACACTGAGGAATTGTGGCGTTCCACTTCTCATTATGTATGCCCACAAGAGAAATATTAAACTAGACTTTTCTTTGACTGTTGCCTTCATTCTCTCTTTCTCTTGTACATACTTATAAAATAAAGATCAAACTTCCTTGAATTCTTTTTATCTGCTTTGAAGTCTAAGGAAAACTTTTTGGAAATTCTATTTTCATCTCCGTGAATTTATTCTCTAATGCTTCTAACTTGTCAAATATGGACTGTGCTGTTCAAGGAGCAGTTAAGAAAAAAAAGCCCATCTTTGAATCTACATGCACGGACAATCATTCTCACAATTCATGAAAGCCCTCAAAAACGTGGACCCACAATATACTCTTCTATTACCATTTCTTTTGGAATGTTCTGAGGCACGTCTGCTAGATTCTGTGGAGGGGAAAAAACAGGGTCAGTTTTTTTTTCCCTTTTGCCCAGTAAATTACTTTGAGAATGTAAAAGAAGTGCATCCTACAGCTTTGGACCTTTCTTTTAATAAAGAGGAAAAGAAAAATTATTTCTTTTTTTTTTTTTTTTCTGTCAGAGCTCAATTTTTGCCTGAAGAGTTGTTACAGGAGGACATATTGCATTTTTAGAAGGATAAAAAGTATCCAAGCAAGAGCTATTGTTCAAAGGTGGGAGGAGAGACTTACTCCCTTTCCCTGGGGAGGTGCAGGGGGTGTCGAGCAGGAGTCCCTGGGGTTAACAGAAAGAAGCCTGAATCTCTGACTACTTGGAGAAGCACAGAAGAGACATAATTTCCTGTAGGGGATGTTGTCCTGTTCCAGTAAAACAGACCAAGTGAGGGCAGTCCTTAGGCAATGCCTTAATGAATCTAGAAACCTCTAATTAGCAGCCGTGCATTCATCGCCTGCCCTGGAGGGCTTGGTCCTGCAGGCCCACCTGCAACTGAGCCCTCCTACGCCATGCAGGGAGCTGCAGCCTGGCCTCTTTGGGCCACCTTGGGCCTCTCAGAATGGCCTCTGACATGGGGCTGTGTCCCACTGCTGAGATTCAGCCCCATCCTTGTGGCTGCTGCAGTAAACCCTCCTCCTCACTTTTGCCCACAAAACTAGCTTTACTTTCATATTTTCTCAAGCACCTGAACCCAGCTCATCCTAGACAACATGGTGTTTCTCAGCCCATCTCCTGGGACCTACTGCTGGCCTGAAATAAACCATCTAACCATCAAACCTTCTTCCCATCTGTTTGTTGGTTTAGGCCAGCTGGGGCCTTTGAAGGAAAGTCAAGACATGGGCAACCAAAACCTTGTTTCATTTGGAGAATGAAAAACAAGCTGATGGTCCTGGTGGAATCATGGGAGATGTGCTGCATTTACAGTTAAGCAGTACTGGGGGAAGCTTGTTGGCTGGAAAGGCAACTGAAGGGGCAGTGCTGCTCTCCAATATAGGAACACTCAGCTCCCACTTCATTTGTCTTCAAAGGCACGTTTTTCCTTTGCAACTGATGGCCTGAAAAAGTTATCCATTGTTCCTAAAGATGGATGACACCCTGTTTAAAATCTTGGGTCTGAAGTGAAAATCTTCTTGGTTCTGAAATGAATATGCATTGATCTGGGACAGTCTTTATTCTAAAATACTGTTGTAGAAGTTGAATAGATATTATAGCTGTAAGAATTTCCAGAATAGCCATGCAGATATTTCTACTTTTCAAATGTACATATCTAATGATGTATGTGTATACACACACACACACACACACACACACACACACACACACACACACACACACGTCCTTTTCAGATCACATCAAAAGGCTGAAAATGACAGGATTTACATGGCTTAAGCAACAGGTCTTATGAGGCAAAGTAGCTAACTCAGAGATGTGAAAAAGCATTGTATTGTTATGTTTTTCACAGGAAAAAAACCCCAAACATAGAAACCTGCAGGTAATTAAGCGCTTAGTGCAAGATTTCAATTTTCTTGCACCTATTACATTTCAATTTGATGCAGTAAAAGATTTTGCTCATCCTAAACTGGTAATCAGCAAGAAGGAGGTGTCTTTTTCCCACCCTTTGAAGCAGGTGGTGATTGTTTTAAATTATTAGCGGTCTAAACTTGGCTACCATCCAAGGTATGTCAGGAGCTTAGGTCCTCATCTTCAGAATGAAAAGCACACACCCAAGTATTTGATCTGAACATATTCTTCCAGCCTTGCTGACAAAGGCAAACTCAGAGATGAAAATACAGATTACAATTTTCTTTTAAAATCAAAGAGGTTGTGATTTTTGTTGGGGTTTTTTTCGTTTTGTTTTGTTTTGTGGGTTTTTTTTTTCCTCTGTCTTTTTTCCCATGGAAGAATTAGAACATGTTCAATCAGAATAAGCAATGTGTCTCTGGCAAACATGAAAATTCCTTTGGGATCTAGATTAAGAATAAAACAAGTGAAGAAGGGGGCAATTCACAGCAGTGCATAGACACTACCTCTTGTATGGTTTTACTCTCCTGTGTTTGATTGCCTGTGTGAATTTTGCATCTTGTATGTTATTGTTTATCAAAGAGCAATCAATGAGGACATTAGAGAGGAGGAAGAAAGGAAAGGAAAAAAGGAGAGGAGGAGAAATTTTATGCAGATTTGAGGCCAAGGGATATTGCCTTTCAGGGTTCATGTACTGTTATCTTTAATTCTTATGTTCTTTGAAAAGAATGGTAATGAGTATCAGAGTTGAAATGCAAAGATTGATGATTTCAGTGAAAATACATTGCCCAGAATCAGCTAAGGCAATGGCCCCAAGGCTTTTCTAGACCAGTGAACCACCTTTAACCCTCAGCTGCCATGTGCCCTTTGAGGAACATACCAGGGCATTTTTCAAAGAAAGGCCCAGAGCAAATGTGCAAATTGCACTTAGCTGAAAACTTCCTCCTGGCAAATCAGGAAAACTACATTGAAAATAGCAGCATGGCATGTTTGGACACAATATAAGTTGGTACATTTTCCTGTTTACTATCCAAGGCTTTTGAGCCACTACAGAGCCATGGGCTACAGTTTGTGGACCACTGAGCTATGGAACCAGTCCTCATTAAAGAATACCTGCCAGGGATTGTTCATCCTGCAGGGTAACTTCCATACATTAAGAATTCTCTTGGTAGCAAAATACAAAATAAGAAATTTTAAAAGGACTGGATTGCTGCGAGGTGATTTGCTTTTGCATATTGGGCTAGCTCAGCCGATGATGTCAAGCAAGTTTGCTGTGCTTTACTATTACTTAACTCAGAACCTGGAAAGCTGATTCTTTCTGGAACCTGCTTTTCAAACTAATGCTCCCAAAACTTGTTTGACCTTGTGGCAAGGGCGAAGATGGTTTTGGTGATTTTGGTGATCAGCAAAAATAATCAAACCACCTGTCTAGCAAGAGAGGTTGTGGAGTCTCCCTCACTGGAGATACACAAGAACTGTCTGGATGCCATCCCGTGCCATGTGCTCTGGGATGACCCTGCTTAAGCAGTGAGGTGACCCACTGTGGTGCCTTCCAACCATACCTCTTCTGTGATTCCATGATTTTTTTAAGCTTAACACAAGAAATAGACCAAATTGCAAAGCTGGGTTGAAATTTCTTACACATACTCATTTTGCTGGCAAGTATTTGATGTGCGCTTGTTTCCTTACATAAAACCAGATTTATGTGTGTTCAATAACCACCTATTGAATATCTAATATGACAAATCAGGATGTGCTAAAATGCCTGCTTACCTTGGTAGATATATAGGACTATATAGGGTGTTCTTTCTGTCTGATGATAATCAAATATAACATTATCCAGCTCTAATGAGGGTGAAAACAAAAAGGAATGCAGGAACAGATTAGGAGTGTTGAAAATGAAGATAAGTAAACCTGCAAATTTGGTTGACTGACTTACAGTCAAACCTGACTTACAGTCTGTAGTACCAGTTTGCTTTTGCTGACCTGACATAATGACTGTTCATGGACCACTTAATATAATGACAATGTTGACCTGAGATCCTTCCTGTGAGGCACAAGAATGAAAGAAGGACAGCCTTCCCATTGACTTTCCTTAATTTTGTGCATTCGTCAGAAACCAAACATTTTGTGAGGTATTGATTTGTGTTCCTACTTTCCTTGATCCTTAATGATATAATACCATGTAAAACATTTCAAAGAAAATGTTGTAATCTTATATGAGAACAAACTGTTCTGTCAATAAGTGTACCACAAAACCAATTCACCCTTAACATGACGGCAATTTCTTCAGTGACATTTACGAGCTCATTGAAAGAACAGTAGCAATTTTATTCATTGTTTGGAGCTTACTACCCAATGTATAATGAAAGTGTTATGAAAATTAGAAGTTGCATATAACACAACTCTTTTGTAGTGTAAATAACACAACCATATAAATTATACACATACTAGAATTATGTTAAACACATATACATTATATGCAAAGCAGAATAGATCTTTTACCAAACTAAGCTGTATTTTAATTAGGAGAGTGGTAACAAGCCTTTAAAATCAGCCAACACTGTATTTTGGTTTTAACTCAGAAATTCTGGGGCTTTATGAATTCATGACAGACCCTTAGGGATATGTTTTCAAAGCATTGCACAGGATTTTAGCCATGCAAATCCCATTAAAATCAGTGGGAGACGTGGCTAAAACCCACGCAAGGCTTTGGAAGCAACATGCCCCTTAATGTTATCTAGACAGTGTTTTGGCCTGTGAATTTCCTTGCTTCCAATTTTTACAACTGAATTCAAAAGGAAATAAAATTTGCCATGGGGATGTGGGAATTTTAACAGGATGCAGGCTTTTTTAGTTCAGAGACATAGTTCTGATCTAACAACTATATTACCACACGGTAAAAGTAGTTTTGATCTGTGCTTTACATGCTTTATCTCTACCCAGCTATTTTGACCTGCATTTTCACTATGCAACAATGTAGGCAACTGACTTTGCAAATAAACATATTGTACTGCTCTGCAGATTATAATTTCTCTTAACAGAGTCTTTGAACTAAGTAAACAATGAAGCTCCTTTTGGAGTGATGATTGCATTTGACTTGAGGCCTGTGGTAGCCTGAGCGATGTAACATCTGCTGCTAGGCATTTCAGAAAGACCCAAATGCACTATAAAAGTCACAGATCAGGTACTCCCTAGCAAGAGTAGTAGCTGGTCAGCATGAGCTTTTGACACGTGGGTCTTCCCTGCTTGCCTGAGTTGCAGGAACACTGGTGGGGATCTGCAGAGATGGGCAGGGTTGAGCTCGGGAACACATTTTGCTGTTAGATGAGAACTTCAGTCTCTGAAGCAGATAAAGAAATGAGACACTCTCTAGACTGTGTGTCTACCACCAGACATTAAACATGGAAGTAAAAAATAACATGTCTGAGGAGTTTACTCAGGTCCTTTAGTCAAACTCAGCTCGCAGTCAGTGAAACAGAAACTCCTGATTTGGAAGGTTGGTTGATACTGAAAGGAATGGGGAAAACCTGGATCCACAAGAAATGTGCGTAGGCACACACACAACAGAGCAAGGGCGCTCTGAATGGTGGAGCTGCTTATCTGTATGGCAGGTAAAACCACGCACAAAATTTGAATCCTGGGAAGAAACATTACCTGATGCCATGACTTTCAAGACCTGTAAGTCCACGTGTCTCGAAGAAAGTTAACACCAAAGAACTCAGAATTACCTCTCCATGCTTTCTTCGCCTACAAAAGGAGTCACGATTTCAGTTAAAACCTGGCGATTTTACAGAGCTCCTGTAAGGGGCCGAGCAAGAATAATTTTGTACTGCGGGGCACGGCGGCTCCAGGAGGTGATGCTCGGGTGATTCGGGGTCCGTGCCGCGGGCAGGCGGGCCGGCGCTCCGGCCGCGGCCCCGCACTAGGTGGAGCTGCAGCCCGCGCCGCGGGAGCGCCGCCGCCGCCGCCGCCCTTTGTCCGCCGAGCGCGGAGCCAGCCGAGCATCCTCCCTCCCTCCCTCCTTCCCTGCCTCCCTGCCGGCCGCAGCTCTCCCAGCCAGGGCTTGCTTCACGCAGCAAATCTTCCCCTCTGCGGTGCGGTGTAAAAAAAATCCTGTCCTCGCGGATTGGGGTTTGTGTTTTGTTTTGTTATTTTTAATTGTTGTTTTGGCAGAGCTTAAAAATAAATTGGCCTAATTATCCCACCTAATACGGTAATCTCGGTATTAAGACTTATGGAAACGAAAAGATATTTAAAAATTAAAATTGTACTCCAGTGTAATTTGCCGTGCAATTGAGAGACATTAAACTGTGTTGCTTTATCTTTCTGGTGTTCTTAATTCACAAAAGGATGATATGTTTCCCTGTTTTCCTGAATTATCAGACAACACCATTATAATAAATTTAAACTTTGCGGTCCGCCATCCCATCGTGTCTGTGTCCAACACCACCACACCCCCTCCACCTAGTTTTATGTTACTAAATTGTCCAGGGGGAAAAAAAANGTGCCTTTACTTTTTTTCTACACTCTAATGACATTTGGCAGGCTCAACTGTGTAATGCTTGACTGGTTTTATTGTTGTCTGCTCCCAGTGGGGAATAGTTGACACTGCTCTCTGTTTTCAATTGATATCCATTTTCAACAATATTGCTTTCTATTAGATTCCTGCACAGTTTGTGCCAGCCAAACTGAATATTTACTGTGTTGCCCTCAAAACCTCAAATCAACAAACATTAAAATAAGTAAAATATGCATTTACTATCTGACATTTTCAAATTTCCCTTTCAAATTATTATTTTGACTATATTTCACAACAAATGAATCAAGGATTAAAGACACAGTATTGCCACTTAAGGTAACTCAGATTGATTTTGAGTTTTAAATGACAGGATAAGAGGGTGCATGAAAAGAGGAAAACCTAATGCACTTATCTGCATTTCATTAGCTTCTACGATCGCTTCTCTGAATGAGGGTGCACAGATTTATATTGATCCTAGTTTTCAATCTTTGTGTTGAGTGACATTGTTTGTTGTATAATCTGATTAATTCCAAGTAGCTGGCTTATGTAGTAAAATACTAAAATCAACCCTTGGAGTTTTAAATTTTGAGTTACCCGCTGAGCTCAGCGGCTCTTCTGGGGCACATTTCTGTTTCTTGTCATTGCTTTCATGGCTTGGTGTCTGCCTGCATTTCCCAGCTCTCCAGTCCTGTGCTGTCTCAGTTCCTTTCACCAACTCTTTTCACCTCTGACACCTCTTTATCAGTTTCCACACTCACCTCAGAAGATTCTCCATTAATGGTGTGTGTTGCTAATTTTTGGTCACAAGTCATTTATTATGTGCAATTTTGGCTCTGTAAGGCCCAGTTTAAGCAGTCAGTCTTGTTGATTTGCGTGAAAATTACAGTGGATCACGTAATGAAACATCATTTGTGTACCTTTCCAGGTTTTTTGTGATAACCTCTTCTACCTCCCTCACTTCCTCATGCATCTCCTCCTTTTCTTTGTCGTCTTTGTTTTCATCTTCATCTGTAGAAGCTCTAAGCTGTCTATCTTGTGCAAAAGACCTTTGAAAAGTTGTCAAGTAAAAGACTCAAACCAGAGGAAATTCTGCTGCTTCTTTTCCTTGTGCTCCCTTCCATCCTTTCCAAAATGCCAGCTAGAGCTTTTGATGAGATATGAATTTTGTAATTTTTTTATTCCTGGGTTCCTGCTGTTGGGAAGACTGAAGATGAGCACTGAGAAGGGCCATGGCCTTGTCGTCAGCCCAGGAGCAGCAGCAGAAGCTCAGGCTCAGCAGGACCCCCAGGACACAGCCTCTGTGTTAGGGAAGGAGACAGGCTCTATCTGCACTCCCTGTAAGCACTGCTGCATCAGCTCTCACTTTTCCAGCACGAGAATGGGGAAGGGTGATGCTTGGGCCAGTCATCTCTAAGTCATTAGGGGCCTAGAGACAGCCTTCAGCAGAATGATCCAAGTCTTTTTCTCCTGTGATATACTATAATTAGCCTACAAGCCTTGCTGGAACCAGAAGATTTAGCAATTGGAGTAAACTTGCATAATATTGAAGCTGATTTATGTTCATGTAAGCTGCTTGTTTTTACACTTTCTCATTAGAACAGTAACAAAAAGGTACCAGCTTCATAAGAAAACATATAAAAGGACTACATTCAGAGAAAAATGTGAAGAGACAGAAGTTAGGGAACAGAATAACTGAAGCTACTGTGGAAATTTATTTGGCCCCTTTGTGTGCATAACATTCTGATGCAATTTTTTTTTTTCAGGTGACAATATCCTCCTTAATCCGTAGGCAAAATGCTTCCTTCCCTGCACAGGGTGGATAGTGTTTGCTGAACTGGTGGTTATTCAATATTTTGTTTTCCCCATCAGTCAATGCATGACCTCAGGCTTTATTTACCAAACACCATCCAAGCTCTGCACTTAATACAGAATTATTAATTTCCTCCTGGGCTGTTCTTTTACTCTCCTCATCAACAGTGCTTCACAATGCTTAATGGAGTTCTATATTTGGCCTGTGGCATAGGACTTTCAGGTTTTCTCAAATTGAGTGTGTGATATCCTTTCCTTTCCTGATATTTATTACCTTTCCATAATGGCACAGATGTGCAGAGGTCTGATCATAAATTGGTTTCATCTCCTGTGCGGAACCCCAAAGCCCCTGAAGTCCTGGAAGTGAAATGCTGGCTCTTCCCCAGCGCCCCAGTGCTTCAGGGTGGGCAGGGCAGAGCCTAGAGGGGAGCTCCATCAGCCTCCCCCTGGCCACAGCCCCTCTGCTCCTGCTTTTGTGGTGTAAAGAGGATGAACTGCCCTGCTCCCTTGTAATCTGTCTGGATGATTTGTGTTGTCATAGCTTGTACACTGTGGAAAATGCATTCAAATATAACACATAAGCTGTCAGAAAGCTACCAGTCTAAGACAAATAATGTACAAGAAAAAGGCACTTGACAGAGCAGAGATGACTTAAAGGCTTAAAAAAAGTCAAAACCTCAAAATATTTTGTGACATGGAGCTCTTTCTTTTTTTTTTTTTTTCCTTTTCCTGTTGTTGTTGTCATTCCTTAGAGCAAAATTCATTTGTTTAGGATTGTTTAGGGAAACCCCAAGTTTTCTCTTCTGGAAATTAAATAGGAGCCTTTGGGTGAGCCAAAGGTGGGGAGGTGATTTTCACCTAAGTTTCTTTTGAAGGAAGACAGTCATCAGAGTCAACAAGTCAGGTAAACACAGGCAAAGCAAAGAAGCCCTACAATGCTGCAAACCAGTACAGCTCAAGGAGCTCTAGACTTGGGTTTCTATCCAGCAGAGAAGAGACTTGATGTTTTCACCTGGCATCACAGCCCTTTTGTGTCCGCTCCAGGCCCAGCCCTGATTAAAGCTGGTTAATTACAATGGTAACCAACCACAGCATCCCAAGGTGCTCCCTACCACCTGTGAAATCCAGGCTATCTTGTATAAGACAGACACACACAAGCATTGCAGGGACAAGCTAATGTTGCCTGAGAGTTGGTTATTTTGTGAGATAATATTATGGGATAGTGATTGCCTGGTAGATAATTGTGTGTGAAAGGGTATTTTGTCATACTTGTTTTGCTTTTTTTCCTTGAATAGGCTGAAAGCTGGAATGTATTGAGTTTCCAAAATAGAAAGAGCTGGATTCTGAAGTGACTCCACAAAAAAATAAACACATAAATTACAGCTTTCGCATGAGAAAGGATGCAAAGGAAATTCTGCAATTACCCAGATAGATTCCACTTTATTAAGTGAAGGGGAAAGTAAAGCTTTGTTTTGTGGTTCCAGGATGCTTTTAACATTATCTATATATGTTTGCCAATTGACAGAAGGAAGAGTGTTGTAGATTATACAGCCAAGGTATGATTGAAGACATGTAGGCAAGGGGCAACTTGGGAAGCATTGATCACAATCTCATTAGGTCTGAGATTGCAGCAAAAATGAATGCTAAATGAGGAGAAGGAGAACAAAAAGATGCTGGAGTCAGACTTGTGTTTCTCCAGAGGAATAGCTACATGGTCATAAAAATCAAACTGGCTGAGGAGTGGGACTGAGGGAACAGAAAACCCCAAGAACTATAGAATAGAGAAAGAAAAGCATGTAGCATGCTCCTCTGCCAGCAAGGAGTGTACCAAAAGACAAACGTGGCTAAATAAGGAGTTTCACACCAAAACTGGGGAGAAGAAAAAAAATAAAGAAAAAGGAACAACCTGATGGGCAAGTTAGAAAGGAGAAACCATGTGGTCTAAATAGCTACATGCAAAGTCAGAAGAGAGACAAAAACAAAGAAAGTGTGCTAAGTAACAATAGCCAAAGAAATCAAGCTAATTAGTATGAAGCAAACCAGCTTGACAGACTGGCTGAGGCCAGACAGAGGGTGGAGAGGGGAGGGCAGGTAAGAGGTCAAACGAGCTCTTTGCTCTAGTATTCATTTAACAAGATGAAGGTCACATCTCAGAAAGTGTGATAGATTTTTCTGGATGGGGAAAGTGAAATGTCATCAAGAATTATGGTTATGTCATAGCAGTACTCTCATAATCTTGACAAGTCTCCAGTCCTCGCTTAATTAGCAGGCTTCATGATTCTAAAGGGGCGAATATAATAACAAAAGCTAGCTGAAAATATTTAGCAATTCTGAGGACACACACGACATTTTTCTCATTGTATTTTCCCATTTTCTGTGCATCAGTCACAAAATTTTAAATTGTCTGCAAAAGAAGGAACTTGGTGGAAGGTGAGAGGCTTATACATTTAATCTACATCATCTAATGCCTCAGTGCCTGCCTATTGTCAAAATTCCACAAAACATTTATAATACATACTTTCCTCTGAGCATACCAATAGCTGTACTGAAGTCGATAGAATTACTCTCGTGTTTAAAATCAAGCATTTTCTCCAAGATTGTATTAATACAAATGCTAAATGCTAGCATAATCAGTCACAGTGATATACTTCCTTTTATTTTGCTATGAAAGACATGCCAGACCCGTAGCAGAGGGTGAGCTGGGGACACTCCAGTCACAGAAAATGCACCCACAAAGTCTCTAATGGACACTTGTCCTCCCCTGGGAAAATAATTATTCTCAGGGTCATAATTTTTGCACTTAGCACAATTGGACAAAAGCTCTTCTAATGCCTTACCCTGCTGGGGTGATATGACCAAGCTGATGAAGAGGAATATGGTTCCCTGACAGTTATTCAAATAAGTTGAAACTTAAATAAAACAAGGCTGATGGCTGGGAAATGCTCTCAATCCCCTCCTTCACACCCTGTGTAGAAGCTGTTCCAAAGTGTTCAATATGCACAAGGAAGAACAGGTGGATTGATGCATTCTTGTAGAAACATTTATGTGTATATTATATTTAGAAATGTAAAATAACAGTACAACTTCCAACAAAGGAGAACATTTTTGGGGGATGTTACAAACTCCAACCACAAATCAGATGAATGTTTTTTGTCATTTTCTGGTGCTAGATTAGAAGTCTTGGTATTTTGTACCAAGAAAGAAAGACATAGGAGTTGATAGAGGCTTGAAAAATCCTGAATGACCTGTCAAGAGCTCTTACTGATGAAAGTTAAAGGCAACACTTGTAAAGATGAATTACATGAGCTATTTTTTATACTGCACACTGTTTAATAGTGGACTTCAATCTATTTTATGAGACAAATACCTTAATACACATGATTTGCAAAAAGAATGCAATATTTACCCAAATAAGAATAACATCCTCAACTACATTTAGTGCTAATTTAAAATGACAAGGGCTATCAATCCTCAAACACCTCAGTATAACCTAATCACCAGCTGGGGTCAGGCCAACATTTGCTTTCTAGCAAAGTATTGTAGAAAGAGATGAATTGCCCTGCTCTCCAGAGCATTCAGTATTGGCTGCTTCTGAAATCAGAAAACCAGCCTTGAGGAAGCATTACAATATCTTGTGCCTTTTTAATTTTTGGTTTTTACTATGTCCTTAGATGCTAATATTATGCCACTTTTCAAGTTCTTTTACTTTCTTATATGCATATTATTTTAGAATCTGTAATTTACTGCTGTAACCTCCAAAAGACCCTGGAAAACAAAACCTGTAAACCTGTCTCTCTGAGGTCTTTTTACCTTAGGTATATAAATTTGAAGAAAATTAAGAGGCTGAAGTTAATTGCCAGAACAAATAAGAAGTTTGGAAAGACTTTTGCTTTTAGGAAATGAAAAGAAAATTACCTGAGCCAAAAGGCAAATATTGAGTGTGGAAATAGATATCCTGATGATGGAAAATCTCTGTTTATAATTATCGTAGTAGAGTTTAGCTTTTTTTTTTCTGAGTGGATACAAACTTCATATCCTTGGTACAGCCTTCTCTGATTTTATGTATTTCTACTTAAACTTAATAACAGTAATAGTGTAGTTCAGTGTAAATTACACTGATTTTTCAATTTCTCCAAGAAAAATGTTTTGCTGAGAGGCAACAGCATGAAACTGTCCTCAATTGTCTGGATTTTGGGTCCTACACATTGAAAGAGGTCTGACTTGGATCCCTTACAAAAACTCTAGAAAGTTTGCTTTTGAGAAGATAGACATCCAAATCTGAGGGAAAGATAAGTAACTTTTTTAAAAATTTCTCCCCCTGGACATTTAATTTGTCATTTTAAAAAATGTGCATTTAGAAATACAAGTGTACTGAGTAGTTCAGTGATTTTTTTTTTTGGTGGTTTTTTTTTTTTTTTGCAACTAGCTAGAAAACAGCAAAATTATTTTACCTTGTCATAAATAAATGGACTTCTGAGTAGTTCATTGGGAGGTGATGGATGAGAGTTCACCATTCCACCACATTCTCACAAGCTCTTGTAACACAACACCACAGCACAGGAATTTTTGTATAGAACACAAAGATACATTTAATAATATCTGTCAACTCCTGCCTAAAATCCTACCAAAGAAATTTGCAGAACACAAACATACATTTAATAATATCTGTCAATTCCTGCCTAAAATCTTACCAAAGAAATTTGCAGAACATCTTCAGCATGATAGTATCTCCATATTATTCCATGCAATTTAAAAAGCCTGCAATAGCACCTTTGACACTCAAGATTTTTTTCCCTCCTAAGTGCACACACTTAGCTTTAAAAAATGCTGATATTATATTATCATGACTACCTTTATCCCATTCCTAGTTCCCTCTGTCCCATTACTCCTAGGCATCAGAAGAGTATGGAAAGATCTGTATATAGCCAGAATTGGAATGCTGCTGGATAAGACACTTCTACTATCCCTTATCTCATTCAGTAAAAAAATTGTGCAGCATGTTATGATTGCTGTCTTAGGCATTAGGCCAAAAGAATAAAGAAATTTTCAGATGGAGCAATTTTTCTCACCTTCCTGCTCCAAAAATGCAGCTCCCAATTTTCTCTATTTATTTCACCAATTACTACAGTTGTGAATTGAAGAAATGATGTCTTAAAAGTGGGCATTCCTTAATCAAGTTCTTATCAGCCTGACCTTTGACTGCTAAAGGCTGTGATGTGAATCATAATTTACCATGTTCTAGAATCTCATAATTTAGGTCTTTAAATTATTCTCAGGTGATGTCTTGGAAATGAATATATTTATCTGCTGTGATGGTGTTCTTCCTTTTCCAGGTCTTTATTAAAGCAGGTCACAAAATTTAGTTTAAAAACTTACCTGGAGAGATGATGAAGGAACCCTGAGTCATATTATTCTGATGTTGCTGGCTCTGTCTGCACTGCACTTGTCTTCACCACATTGCAGGTTTGGATCTTTGCAAGGGGTCCAGATTGGACAGTACAGTCTGAGAATCTCTTAAACAGATTGTATTTTCTGCAATGTGGCTTAGAAATTTCTAAGAAAGGAATTTTTATATTGTTGGTTTTGGAGTTTTTTCTTCTGTTTTTTTCCCCTTATCATTTGCCTCATTCCTGTCACCTCTCTGCAGAACTGTCCCTAACAAGGGAAATGAAGACACAGTCTATTTGTCCTTTAGGCAGCTGCTAGAAGCTGTGAGCCATTCAAAGAAACAACCCAGGACATCACTAAGGGTAGGATGAGTTATTGTCAACACCTGATGAGCTATCAGGTTCTTTTTGCCCTGATGTCAGTAATAAAACTCATTCTATAGCTGACTCATTTGAAAAATCCCTGGGTCAGGCTGTTTCTGGGCTCATGTTTTGAAGATGGCATACTGTGTTCAACAACAGAAAAAAATCAGTCCTCATGCTTTTTTCATTAGGTAATAACAATTTGTAAGCACAAAACTAAAGCAGTGCAAAACTCATAAAGATATTTATACAAACAAGAGTGATCTGATCCTGCAGATGCCTTCTACACCTGTATTCATCTCAACTGTATGAAAGTTGGAATCAAAATGAAAAATCTCAGCAATTCACCAACATGTCCACATTCACATTGCAGAAATATATCTTCTGAAAACATTGAAAATGAGAGACTTGTGGTCCTTGCAGTACCCATATAGTGTACCTGTGCAATGTCTATCACACTCACTTCTTCTTAGGCTCCCTGATGTGAGGGGTAAAGTGCTCCTAAGGGCCTTTCCATCACTGCAGAAGCTCCTTTTCTTGATTGAATCTTCTCCTAGTGGATGCTTTACTTGGATCATTTTATCCAAGTGTTTTTTTCTCCTGTGGTTTCATTTTCCTTCAAAGTTGTAGAAGGTGAAGTTATCCTCTGTTGTACCCAAAGTCCACTGCTGAAGCGAAATGTCCAGCAACAGCTGGTGCAACAGAAGCATCACAGACTGCCTATTTCAGGTTGCAAAACTAAAGCTTATGGGACATTTAGGGTTGGCAATTCCACGTATGACTTCTCCCCAGGACCATCTCCCAGGGAATGACAGCCACTGTGGGATCTACCAGTGGCCCCTAGTATACAGGTCAACTTCTCAGAAGTAGAATTTTGCCCCCAGCAATGGAGACTATCGGCAACAAAAAAATCCAAGATTCTATCAACCATCTTTTCTAGATCACAAGACTCCACATTATCCTTATCATGCTGATGGATTTCTTGCCTCTTTCCTCTGCTCCCGAAAAAACTGAGGCCATCTGTGCATTATCCCTGCCACCTTCAAGAGGATGAGGCCATTTTTTCCTAAGTACTAAATGCAAAAGACAATATTGAAGGCTTCTGTATTTTCAAGACTTGATAAAACAATCACCCAATCCCTCCACATTTCTTTAGAGAAACTCAGATCCAGACTGCTCCATTATCTCAGGATTTCTCTTCACCATCCTCTGGCTAGAATGGCAAGACAGCCCCAAACAATTAATGAGGCCAGAATGAATTTAACTCACAATCTTAGGCAGTATTTAAACAGAATCTTGATTATCACACGAGAATAAAAGCATAAATTTCTTGATTTCCTGGAAAAGCAGACCTACACTGTGATAAAGGCCTCTGTTTAAAAAGACAAGTTTTGCTGTCTTTTCACTCTAGGAACTAAAAATATGGGGAATCCCTTGCAGCCTCTCTGTTTGACAAGTATATGTTTTTTCAGATGCAAAAAGTGGAAGTGTATCTGTTTTACAGACACTATGACACTTTTTTTTTTTGTTCTTGTATATCTCTTTTTTTCTACTTTCTTTTAAATGAACGGGGCTTGGTTGTTTTGGGGGTTTTTTTGTTTGGATTTTTTGTTCAATACTTGCTTTTTTGGTTTGCTTTTATTTTTTTCTGAGTCTCATTTTGTCTGTCCTATTTTTATAACTAGTAAAAGAGTGGGGAAGGATAAAACCAGTGATGGAGAAGGGTATATCTCCTCCATGGCTCTCCACTGTTGTGTAGAAGATAGCCACTTGCCATTCCAAGTAGTTCCTGATGTATTCAAAGTAAAGGCTGGACAAAGGGTCTGGAGGATAAGCTGACTTTCCCCCATTAAATCATGCCAGATCAGTTGAAGGTTTTAAGCCTTCTGTAACCTGCTACTCCTCTCAATAGCTGGTCTGCACTGGAGCCAGCCTAGTTGGGAAGGGACTGTTAAACATTGGAACAGACTGCCCAGGGAGGTGGTGGAATCACCAACACTGGAGATGTTCAAGAAAAAACTGGACATGTGTAGTGACATGGACAACATGTCACCTGGTGCTATTGTCTAGCTGACAAGGTGGTGGTCAGTCAAAGGCTGGACTTGATGATCTAAGAGGTCTTTTCCAAAGTAAATGATTCTGTAATTTTGTGATTCTCTGAATTTTCCCTGGCTCTTGAAGCTCTGAGGAAGTGCAGGGAAGATGAGAGAAAAACACATTGAGCCTTGCATATGTGAGGCTCCAGATGGCGAACATCCTCTGTGCCTGGGATCTGGAAATGCAGTCTGTTTAAAAAAGGGTTGGAAAATCACTCAAGCTTTTCAGTGGCCTCATATCACTCATGTTTCTTTTTTGATAATGGCAATATGCTGTTGTATCGTGGGTAACCAGTGTGACAGGGCATTCCCTGGGGTCAGGCTGGCAGCTCTGCCAGGTCAGCCTTGGCCAGTGCACATCAGGACCTGGCCACGCAGATGGGGCACTTTTAGGTGTTCACACTGCACACGCTGTGCAGCTCAGCAGGGCTCTTGCATTGTCTGTGCTGTCAGCATTGCACCTTTTCCCAAGCACTATATACTTTCAGTACAGGATTATAAAAAAGAAATTAAACTGGAACCCATTAAGCATGTTTACTCTCTGCAGCAAATATTTTTTACCACGTAGTTTTGTGCACAGGAAGTGCTGTAAACTTCAACATTGCTGCTGGCTCCTTTGTAATCACTCTGCTGATTATGAATTGCTGCCTTTTGGCAGTTGCTGCTCACACGGTTATGATTCCAACTGGTGGGAGGGTAATAGAGGGGAAAAAATGGAAAAAAAAATGTGCAGGCCAAGGAGACCTCAGGACAATTAATGTCCTTCAGCAAAGTGGAGTAGGGTGCAAGATAAACTAGCCAAATCCAAGGCTTGTGGCAACCCTATTTCTATCTTCTCCCTCCTGCAAAGGCTTTATCTAAAAAGATATATGTGAAGAAACTAGACCTACCAGTTGGGACTTGATCACAGTATATCAGAAGAAACTATGTAGCCTGAGAGCTGGATTACAGACATCACAGCAAAAGTCTGTTCAAAAAAAGAAGTAAAAAACATTAAGCTGTAAGATAAACCAAAAATCATCCCTTTCCTCTGTATGCAAAACAGTGATCTGAGTTAAAAAACAAGAACAAATCCCCATGGTTATATGATAGCTGATGTATATTATTTATTTTTATGAGATAATCTAAAGCTTTATACTGTAAATGTGAGTATTATAGGATCTGGTGTGCTATTGTTTTCATTATGAACTCATATTTTTCAGAAGTTTATAACCTCAATGTTAGAACTGGTGTGGAGGTTTTGGAACTTTCTGTAACTTAGCTCAGCCTGAGGCACTGATCCTTTCTGGTCTCCATGAAACTGGGCACTTACCAGTCTGGCACTGGTGTGGTGAGGCCCAGGATGCTGTGGAACTAATGGGAATCTGTCAGTTGGAGAGGCAGAATGCACCTCATTGATTTATTTTGGATGAGCTAATTATATGGGGGAGAGCAGGGCACGTACATATGGAAAACTTTATCCAGTGAATTTCACACCCATCATGGAGTTGAGTAAGTCAGTTCTTTGTTAGACTGCTGACAGCAGATGGCTAACTGAAGGCATTGCTCAGTAATATGTTGTATTTCTCTCTTTTTTTGCTGTTCGGTCCTGCCTCAGGCTGGACATCTAGGAAAATCCGAGTCTTTTGTGTGGAATTTCTAGGTACCCTTCAGGGTGTTGTTCCTGACTTTGCCCCTTCATTTTCCTTCTTGATTGATCAAAATTCTCTTTAGACTGATTTCATGACACATTCTCTGTTTAGCCGCTTTCTGTCTTTCCTTCAAGGTAGAAAATCTGCCAGTTTCCAACTCAGGTTTGGTATCCTCTTCATCAATCTTGTATTTTCTTTTCATTTCACCCTGTTCTTTTTCTTTTTTCCTTCTTTAGCCCAGTGCTAGAAAAGGGCTATTAATGATTCTTGAAAATAGCATTTCTGTTTGCATGACAGTGCTGCCAGACTGATTGTATTTGCTCACAATAATGTGTCTCACTAAATTGTAATGGGGCATCTGATGAGATTAGATTCAAATTCCAGGACTTCACAGCTGCCCTTGCATAGTTCCTTAATCTTTTTCCCTAAGAAGATGGAGATTTTAGTGCCTTGGCTTCCATAAACTTTGTGCCTACTCCTTGATCTGCTGTGCTAGCTGAAATTATTGTGGGGGGTGGATGCTTCAAGCTTTCAGTTGTGCACATAGACTTAGGAAGCCAATGTGCAATGGAGTGAGCAGTAGTAGCCAACATGTTGGCGTGGATGATAAGAGTGGGTCTTTTTAGAAATAAACCTGGTATGATGAGATCCAAACTTTGCTTCTTTTAATGTAGGAAATCCAAGATTTTATCTTACCCCCATCCTTGTCTCAGCATTTTTGTGAAGGGTCAGGTTAAAAAGCAAATTTTGCTCACCGAACTGCTTTTAATTGCCTATTCACATTCTCCAGTCTCAGTTCTTCAGGAGAATATGTCTGAGCAGATGGCTTTGACTATAGCATGGGCTGTGTACCACATAAGAGTACTCTGGCAAATATAGTTAGGTGTCTGTCTGATATGGATGACAAGAGACAGTGAAATATGTGAGAGTGTGAAGCTGAAGTGTGGTTACTTCTAAATGCTGAATTAGCTCTGGTTCCATTTTTGTTTCAACAGTTGTTACTTTCTGTAGGAGCATTATAGCAAGCTGAACTCAACTTTTCATTTCACCATGCTAATAGGATGAGTGACCTTCAGAGCAGAAAGATGTGAGAGGTGTAGGGGACAGTCTGACAGAGCATAGGAGACAGAATTTCGGGAGAAGGAGAATGCAATAATAAAATGCAGTGCTAAGTGATTTTTGTGACTGGGAAACCAATCCATCTCCATGATACTTGGGTAGAATAGTTAAGCCAGGGTTATTATCTCTGGTTTCTCCTGAAGAAGAAACAAAAGTGCTGACATGATGCTATGAATAATTGTTGTCATCTTGGTGTCAGGATGGGAAATTAGGCCTACAGGCCCCTGTTGGTTATTCTCTCCATCAGGCTGGAGTGTCATACAATAGATAAAGAAGTAATACACTGGGATAGTCAAAGTGCTTGGACTACCATTTGGGAATCATCAACAAAAATCTTTTCCTTTGTAATCTTGTCTTAATTCCTCAGAGTCCTCTTTATGTTATCTTGGTGTATGAGGTAGTGGTGTTCTTTGGGAAAAGGCTCATATGGAGAAATAGGTTTATGCTACATCTGGAGGACACTGAGGCTTGTCAGTCCAATATCCTCTAGAAACAAGACCCAAAGCAAGAACAATTGGCCAGGTCTTCTGTGACTGCAAGAAGTTATGTGGCTGCCCATTTCTCAGCTCTAGAGAAAACTGGGAAGCTTAAAATTATATAATTAATATATAAATTATAATATAACTAAAAGTGTGATTTAAACCCTTGTGGAGCTCTAGAACCACATCCTTAAATTTGTTTTAGTGTTCCTGGGAGGATACTGAAAGGAGAAAATGAAGATTTGGCAAAGCTAAATACTCAGTCATGTGAGAAAAAGAGGTTTTTGGCATTCATTTGTCACTATTTGTCATTACATAGTTTGTTTTCAACATGTTTAGGGGCCAAAATAGTGACACAAAGCTGATGTTACCAGGCATAGACCCTGAAAAATAGTGAGTGGCTAAAGTAATGTGTGAAATGTCTCTGCAGCTGGATATAGTTTCTCTAGATGATGAATGCCCAATACATCTTTGAGAACTGGGATGGACGCATGAATTTACACAAAGAAAGTAGATGACATTTGTCGCTTCCACTGTCTGGTTGTAAAAACATTTATTTTTGGAAGCAATTATCTTTTTTTTTTCTCCCATTATCCTTTGCAATAGGGAAGGAATTCCCTTTACACATCTCAGTGTCTTCTCTTTACTCTTCTTCATGTCCATCCTCAAAAGACCTTTCATGATGTTTGCAGAATACCCTCAAGACTTCAGAGAGCTAAAACTCTGGCTTACCAAGATGGTCAACATTGTCCCTCCCCCCCTCTTTTTTTAGTTCCCTTCTTTTTGCAGTTATCTGTCATCTCCCAGTTTCTGCTGAGATTGGCAACTCTTAAGGACAAAGACTGCAGGTCCATGAGTAGGGCTCATAAAACAGCAATTACAGTAATTGAGAACTAATTCTCCTGAGGTAATCGAGTCATCTCTAGACACCTTTCTTTAAAAGCAAAGATATATTCCCTTTCTATAAATGTTCCTCTTGCAAACTCCATGATCTTGTTTCCAACATGAAAGCAATCCTCAGACCGTGTATGTTTGTGTGTATACTTTATAACAGAAATATTTTCTCAGGGAACTATAATGTTTCAGTTGCCACTGCAAACATGTCAGAGGAGTATGTGAGACTGAGCTGACACAGTGCAGGAGCTTTATTGGCAATTACTCCTGAGACACACAGAGCGGACATTTAATTACTAACAAAGGCACTTATATTGCAGACTTGGAGATTGTAGATTTCCCCATGATTCCTTAGACAAATAATTTAACCTTTTTTCTAATTAGAGCAGTGATACTTCCCCAAAGGAAGGCTATGTGGCTGCCCTCATGGAAGTCCTTACTTCCTGGTCCCTATAGGCCCAAGTGAGAACCAGGGTGGGAAAGGGGACAGGAGGAGGGGACAGGAGCAGGCTGGGCAGTATGAGCACTCACTGCTCCCTGCACCAGGGCATCCACTGCCCTGATGTGGCCATTCTCATCCTGCAGGAGAGCCAGTAAGTGCCACAGGATGGACAGTATTACAGAGCAGGGATAAAGACATTGTCCCTGTGTAGGCTGTGCTTCCCTTCTACTGATCCCACAGCTTGCTGACAGACAGACAAGTCCTTCCCCAGCACAGTAGGATCCTTGGAGAGCTGCTTCTTCCAAAGAGGTTCTTGATCTAGATTTTGCCATGCAAAGGATAATTCCTCCCTCCAGGTAAGTATAGGACTCACTACATTTATAAAGCAACTCCTGTGTTTGAGGAATGACTCCCGCCACTATTTTGGCAGGAGGAGATTTAAGCTGTGAAGGCATAATGAATTTTGATGTGTGCTCTGTTCAGTGTCAAACTGTTTAATTTTGAGGAGCTGAAGTCACTAGCCTGTTGTTTCATGTTTCTGTCTAATTGAAATGTTAAAGAACTGATCTTTCTGCTGTGTATTTAGTCTGGACATTCCAGCCTTTGAACTCTCACCAGCACTGTGAGTAATGTTATCCACACACATTCACCCCCTATTGTTACAGCAAAATCTCTACATCTGATTTTGTAAAAAAAAAATCAAAGGGCCAGCGTGATGTATACATAAAACATTGAAAACATTCTTTTGGAGGAAAAAAAAAAGGACGGAAATAAAGAAATAAGGAAAGAAAGAAAGGAAGAAAAAGAAAAGGAAGAAAAAAAGAAAAGAAAGAAATCTCAGCCTATTACACTAGCTCTTGGGAAGGAGGGAGGGAAGAACCTTTCATTAGACTTACCATCATTTTCAGTTTTAATCACCTCTCTTCTTTTCAAATTAAAAAAGAAATTTTGATCAAGGGCCTAGAAGACCCAGAAGTGCCTTCTGGGGTTATCTGAACCAGTCACCTGTTCGGAAGAGACAGCCTTTCACCATCAGACGGATATGCATTTTCAATAATTAACTATTTTTAGCGTGGCATAAGTGAAAAATTAATAAGCCCCAGCAGCAAATAAGCATTGCAGTGTGGGTAGAGAAAAAAATACAGGCCACAGCTCAACCTCCCGCTTTGAAAGTTCAGCTCCCTTTCTTCCCCACCTCCCCTGCCGCAGTCCCCAAAGGGTGACTTCCCTCTCTAATAGACCCACATTTACAGTGAGAGGTTGCCATTTCCCAGCTAGTCCAACATTAACATTCATCATCTCATTTCAGCACCTCCTGTGAGTAATTGCAGCCCTGAGAAATGGTCTCTCCCTCGGCTTTTTTCCCACCCAGCCAAGGGCCCCCCACAAACTCTAGGCACTCCCCCAGGGAGTTTGCTGCTCCTGCGGTGCTCCCTGACAATCCTATGTTCATTCCCTGTGCTGTGGCCAGCAGTGAGTGGGAGGGCTGAGCAAGGGGATGAGGTCTGTCAAACAGAATTGCCCCAAGCAAAGGGACATTGCAGCTGAGGTGGCAGAGGAGGAAGGACAGGGCCTTTACAGAGCGTCTTCTCACAGGTCACGTAGTCAAGAGCGCCGAGAGCAGCCCTGGCACCCCTCTAGGCAATAATCAGGTTTGTTCCCAGCTTCACACTCCTGCAGTAAAGACACAAGGCTTGTTCACGGGCTCGCTCATGACCACATCACTGTCAAGGTGACAAGCAGGTGATGTGGGGAGACAGAGTGACACCTGGCCCATCGAGTTTCACATTATGCCCTCTCTTGACACCACCATCTTCAAGGTCACATTTCTACATTCTGCAGCATGTCCAGCATGGATTGTTCTCTTTGAATTTTGGCCTAATTTTCAAACTTAAACTGTGAGTTTAAGGGCAAATGGGGTAGAGAGGTCTGCAGTGCCTCTGCAACTTTGGCATACAAAATTACTCTAATGAGCCCTCAGTGATGATTCACTCAAACTGAAAGGGACTGAGGACTCTGGGACCTGCAGTATGCCATTGTGTGAAGTGGGGTGAAGCCAGAGCAAAATGATCTGCACCATTATATAGACAGCTGCACATCCCTTTGCAACAGTTTTCACAGCCTGCCTTGAGGACAGTGTGCAGATGTGTCTTAAATGTTGGGCAGGTTTTAAATAAATGACTGATCCATTTGCTGTTCTTTCAATTAAATTGAAAACTCAAAAATTGAAAATTTAAATTGAATGAAGAAAACTGCAGTCTAGTTTCTGTGTGGTGTCATCAGTTTAAAAGGTCCAATGATCATTAATGCACCAGTAACTGGAGAAGAGCCGATGGAGTGGAGCACTAGCACTTGAAACTGAAGCAGAGAGTTAAAGCATTGTGTGAATAATGAAATGAAATTTTGCCCAAGGAAGGGTCTTGTGGATTAGAGAAACTGTAATGCAAACTGTGGGCCCCTCTAAATAAGAAAAAGAGAACATGTACGGACATCCACAGAAGGCATTATTTAAGTTATCACTCAAATTAGAGACTAAGGAAATATTATAGGCAGAGTTGATGGATTATACAGTAACAAAGGCTTAAATATCTCTAATAAATTTGTTTTTAAAATAAGCCATTTAATGACCACATCTTAGTTAATAGATGGAAAATGACCTGAAGATTTTAATTTGATGGGGCAACTGTCTCATACTTGACTGGGAAGGTTTCTAGTTGTAAAGTTGGGACAAAATATTAAGGTAGGTGGAATTACCTGCCTGACAGATGTCAGCTGCAGAGAGTCTCAGGGATATCAGTGAAGGAATACTTGAGATGATGTTCCAAAGATGAACCATTTCCATTTTCCTTTCAATTTTTAGAGTTGCCCAAACTTTTCTTTCCCTTGTAGACAATGCAAGACTTTTTGTTTTGTAAAGCTAAATCAATTACTTGTTTAACTGTGGTCTTACTGAGAAATTTAGCTAGATTGCTGGAATGGGTTCAGGGTAATGACAGGTTTTTAAACATTTTGAAAATGTCAGTCCATTTTTTTTTTTTTTGTTTGGAGTACCTTAATGTATAAGATGAAACAGCAATTGTTATTTATAGGTTTGGATACTTCGTCACAAGTGGGAAAATACACTCTGGAAAGTATTATATGAGTGAGAGAAAAAGGATTTTACACTGAAGCTGTGGATGCTTCCATTCACCATTGTGGATGCACGTCAAGTGAAATTTTAAGTGAAGTTTGAAATATTTGTAAAACATTATGTAGATATGCCTGGCAGATAAGTACATTTCTGTGCAATGTTTGCTGAGTGGAAGCAGTTACATTTTTCTGGAGAAGTAGGAGATGCCATTGGCTATGTCCTGTTTGAAAATGTATTTATGGTCACACCCTGGAGTACCTGAAACCAGTGATGTGAGGTGCTGACAGTATAGATCAATGCTTCTTCCTGGCTGAGCTGACCTTTTTAGTACCAAGAAATGAAATCCTTATGGGACAAAAACTTTAGTACCTGGCTGCTAATAGTTGGATTCAATTACCTAAGAAGTGAGCTGAAATAAAGGTACAGAAGTTGGAATATTTTTGAGACTGCTCTAGACAGGTAGAAGACAGACCACATACCTATTGATAATATAATATTCTTTGTATGAATTTTGAATATAGATACAAACCTGCAGTGTTGATTTCACTTCAGTATATGTAACCTAGAGTGCAGATTTGTAATTAATAATAAATATGGGCAAACAAACTTTGCACAGCATCTCCCTTCACCATTATGAGGTACAAAATCAAAACACAAGCCAAATATCACATTCCTTGAGAGGATCATACTCAGGAAAAATCCCATCAAAGGCCGCCCCCTGAGTTCACCCCACACTAAAAATAATATCCCATGGAAAGCTGCCTTCCCAACAGCAGGTCCCTTCCCTCCAAGCCGTTTGGCTCTCTGTGGCACAGCTAGATGTAGAGCAGCAACATGCAGAGCTCACATCAGCTCAGCAAACATTCCCCCTTGTGCCGGGAAATTGGATGCACCATTGTCATCGCCAGAAGAGAGCTGCGATACTGACACATGAAAGTGCCTCTGACAGCCTGGGGAAATTGCTTTATTTTTTCTTGCAAAAGAAGATTTGCAATCCAGGCTAACAAATTATTCTTTTATCTAGTTGTTTGCGTTATGGGACCCCAATCCAGGATCAGGGCTCCTCCGTGGTACACACTGTGAAGACATGCAAGGAAGAGAGCAGTTGGCACCCCAGAGAGCTCACAATCTGCATAACAGGCAGGAGCTACCGGGTGGAAGGCAGCTGGGCTGAGAGAATACAATAACCATAAAATGGGTATGCATAGCATCCTTCTCATTAAAAGATGGTGGCAATTTGAGGGCATCATGGTGAAGGTAGCTTGAAGGAAGAATTTAAATGAGGTTAAGAAGCCAGCTATACAACAGGGATATTTCGCAGTCATGGTTTGGGCTGGGAGGCATCCAGGAGGTGCTTGAGGGAGAGGGGAAAGCAGGCACTGAGGCAGTGGCAGGAAGGCTGATGCAAGGTGAGAACAGTCTGCTGAGCACAGGCTTCATTAGCACATCTCATGCCACTGTAAAATTTCGTTTGTCATCACGGTTGGGTAGTCTAGGCCACACTTTAGGTTTTGAGTGGAATTTCAAGTGTTCCTAAAATAGTTCCTGGAAGATAAGCAATGATTTGGGCACTAATGCTCCTGGGGTAGATGAGCATATCTTTAGATGATTCTTACCGATTTATAGAGTAAATTAGCATCATCACATAAATATGGTGTTGTTTTTAATCTGTTGTGTGTCCCAGGATCCCCAAGCTTCCAATGGATGGCCACTTCTTGAGGACAGGCAAGGGGAAGGCACATGGGCAAACACATACAACTTCTCTGCAGACCAAAGGTTATAGACTTTATGGCAAAACAAGGTCTGAGGACTGACCCTGAGTGTAGTCTGGGATAGGTGAGAGCTCTGTCTCAAATCTTCAACTTCGGACTAGATTTCTGTACATCTGGAGACTCACTTAATGGTGCTATTGATCCTGCATTTATCAAACTAAGAAGAGTTTTTCTTTTTTCCACTGGCTTTACTAGGTGCTGTTCATGGACTGATGTTTATAGACTAGTTCGTGATGCTGAATCTTGTGGGCAGGTATTGTAACACGGAACTAGAACAGCAGGCCTGTAATTAGAAGAACTTCAGGAATGTGCAGTCACTGTAATCTCAGAAGGAATTATTTGCAATATGAAACCATACACTAAAATATGAGTGGTTAAGAGGTATTTGTAACTTGGACCACAGTTTGTGAGCAGTCAGTAGGGGTTGAAATCTGCTCCGCACTTCACTCTGGCTGTGCACCTGAAATAGCTGCAATGCAGTTAAAACAGAAACTGAATTTGTAGGAAAGCAAAATTTAACTCTAGAGATGCACCTGTGTGGCCAGAATAGTGTCACATGAAGTTCTTAAAACCTCTCTGCAGCTTTGAAACCTTAGCTCCTATTTCAGAAGTGGCTTAGGTGCTTAGCTGAGAGATAGTTTCCAAAGCATCTAAGTAGATTAAAGACTTAACCTTCTTCAGAAGTCAGTGGCAGCCAACTATGCAGCTAGATAGATAGATAATACTGCTTAGGCAACTTTTTTTTTTTGATATGCACTGAAAGTCAGCAGAATTAGTCTTTCTAGGGACAAGTACCACTTTCCAGGATGGATTTGTGTTTTGTTGTAAATGAGTGTATTTTAAAGCATAATTCAGACCTGAAAATTTGCTTATCCCAGGGGAGAGCATGACAGATGTATCTTTGTACTTGTATTGCCCTTCCCACAACCAGGGAGCTGTACCTTGGCATGTCCTTTCCTGTGGCAAGATGGCCTTTGTGGGCAGCCTTAACCTGTGCCATGGCATTATGGACACTCAGAGCTGGACCTGGGACCTCCTGGAGCATCACATTACTCCCCAGCTCAGATCTCAAGGCAGAGCAGACCTTACAGTTGGTGTGTCTGGGTTTTGCTTGCTTCCTGCAATAGGAACGTTCTGCTAGCTCTGGTTGTACAGCAGAGCGATGCAGCTGTATTGTGAGGGAATGGGAGATGGGGGAAAACCACTGGTTTGTTAGGTTTTCCCTTCATCCATGCTGGTGGGTGAGTCCAGGTTGCAGAGAACCTGCCAGTGTTAATATCAATGTGCAGCATTGCTCCTTCCATTTCTGGCATCAAAGACACATGTAGGCACTAGTCCAGTGATGAAGAGATGCTTGGTGTAGCAACTAGGGAGCAGAGTTATGTGCAAAGGAGACACACCAGTCAGCACTCATCTTCCCAAAATACCTTTCATCCTGTGCCAGAAAGCCAGTGGGTGAAGGGTGTGTGACCGTGTGGGTGGGGGAATGGGACTGGAGGTTTGTTTGCTACAGTTTTACTTCATTAATATTTTAGTCTCAGGTGCAGAACTTGAAGAGTCTCACTGAAATCGCAAACAGCACTGATTGTGGTGTTTGTGACAGTGCCATGGGGCATTTGCATTATTTATCCCAGGCTGCACTACCCATACAGCTTTCAGGGAATATTTTCAGACAGAATCGCTAATTAGCACATATGTGGAATCTTCTCAAAGCAGTTGGGAACTCTCCTCATTACTTTTTAATTTTTTCTATTTGCTGAACGTATGTCATAGATGAAAATTCAGAATGATGGTTTGAAGGAATTTTGCATATTAAATACTCCAAACAAAAAGAGCAGGATCTTCTGTCTGGACATTGTGAGTGTCTCTGGTCTGGCAGATTAATGCAGCATCGCTTTTGGGCTGTCACTTGGTTACCCAAAGTCAGTGAGGACAGCTAAGGCCTTTGCTCATTATCCTGAAGCCTTACAGGCCATTACTGGATGGCACTTAATAATCAACCACCTTCACCTTGGATGTTGCTGCTGATTAGTTCTCTGTAAACAGATGACAGAATGTGCTGTCTCCCATCTTCAGATAAAACACAGTTTATATATGTGCATATCCAATTTTAATAAAACTAAATTTTTGTATATAAGGAAAATTGTGTGTTATTACAGCACTAAAAATGTTTTAAAAAATGCTTTGCAAAATGTTAAAAAAGTGCTTTAAAATGTGTTAAAATCCCTCCATCACTACTATGTTTTCAGATAGCTCCTGACTAATTTTGCTAAATTTTACTCTTTATTTTCTTATCACACATTTTGTGTGTTCGTTTAATGATTTATCAGAATTTACAGGAGTGGTAGTGAGAGCAAACTGCTTCTTGTACACTTGTGCATTGCAAAAGACTGATTTAAGGAACAGCTTTTCTAAGTTACGGCTCAATTTAGCAGCAACATTAATGTTTAAATGTTATTTATTATGGATTTAAATACAACACAAAAAAGCTTCAGTCTGATAGCCTGGGCACCTTTTCCTGGAAATTAAAACCACAGCACTACAATGATGAAAACCCAAAACATTAGCACACCTATCATATACAGTCAGCTGAAACACACAGTACAAAGCTGAAAATGCTGTGCCTTTTGTTCTTGCCCACAGAAAACAAAAGACAAATCCTCCGTCCCTTGTCACAATTGCTCCATCCTCCCAAATGCCTGCTCAGGTTTTCCAGCTTATGAGTGAGGATCACAGAGGAGAAAATGCAGGAAAACCAGTGTCAAAAATGAAGGCTTAGGGCTGGTTAAAATAAGGAGAGGCTTTTGCTGAGGAAAATTCTTCAGCAGAAAGCTTAATGATGCAATTTCAAACCTCAGAAAGATCCCAGTGTCCTGTGCTATGTTTATAACTCAGTCCTTCATCTGTTCTGAGGTCTTGACTTTCTGAGCAGGCCACACGATGCACCATAGCTTCTCTTTGTCTTGAGCCAGGGCAGAACTGCCTGGGGACGGCTCTGGCTGCGGTGCACCATGGAAAGGCTGATCTTGTTAGGGAAGCCAGTCCATGCAGGTCAATAAGGTCATGAAGTGTGTCTGACCAGGAATCCTGTATCACAGCAGCATTTCTGTATCAAAACAGCTTTGATTCTGATTTATATTGTTCCTGAGATTAAAAAAAAAAGGCAACAAAAGTCCTTGGAAATTGAAGTATACAGTGTTTCAATGAATACTTTAAATAACCAGGGGCAAAAAAACCTCCAAATATACCTTTAACAAAATTATTGATTTCTTTGAAAAAATCCATTTTCTGCTCAAAAAGCAGCTTTACTGGAGAATTTTGGCAATTCTACAAGGGATCACTAATGGTGAGAATCACTGGTGGCTCTCTGTCTCTTCAACTCTGACAGATCTGGCTTATGCATTTCTTCCTGTGTCAACTAAAACAGGTTGGCATAAGGCTGTGTCAGAGCCATTCCTCTCACAGTAAGAGCCTTGCAGAACAAAAGAACTGCTGCTGTCTGTTGTTGTGATCTTTAATATGTCCTCAAGAGATGGCCTCAAGTGGTGGGCAGGTAGTCAGTCAGGCACAGTGTTAGTCAAGAAGTCAAAACAGGAAAAGGAGAGAATAATAATATTTTAGTTAAATTGTTTAATTTCAAATGTAGATTCCTAGCCCCCTTGAAATGCAGTTGAGGCAATTCAGGTGAAATCAATCAGGAAAAGGAAGTAAGTGTCGACGATCATTTAGTACATCAGCAAAATACTTGTCATTTGCACCTGTGATTGACTCAGTGATGGTTATGTTCAGCCCTGGTAAACGCAGCCTGCAATATCCCCAGTGTGTTTTTTTGGAAGGATGGAGATATTGTGACTAAAGGTGAAAGCCTGTTTTATTTTTTCACCCTTGTCATCTACTCTCTGTGCTGCCAACCTCCACTTCAGTTGCCACAGTGCATAAATTACAGTTTAGATCACACAACCATCCATCATCAAATCACCCCATGAAAGTGCTACTAAAGTATGTTGCCAGTTCTCCTGGTTGACACTCTTTTTGTGATTGACACATATCTAACTTACACCATCACTTGTGTCACTGCTGAATTTGGCCATGAAACTTCCTCGGGAGCTGTGCACATTAAGTCAATCTGAAAGTTTCATGTAAATCAGCTCCCTTTTGTTGTTCTCTGAGCTTTCTGTTTCTTTTATTTACAGTTCCCCCTAATTATTAGGGCAGTTTATTGGCTTCTTCCTAGCTCATGCACCCCTTATTTAGGCAAGGTAGAAAATGGGTTAAATACCATTATTTTTTTCTAATTATTATAAATATTTATTTACTATCACTGCAGTACCTGAAAGGTAACAAATACATAAAATGGACATACCTTGATGACATGCCTTGGTAGCAAGCCAGTGTCCACAATGCATAAGCATATGAATAATTTTTACATTATCTGTATATTTGCTACATGATCCATGAAGAGTCTACATGAATATATATGTAAAATCACCAGATTGCTCTTTTGGCTTACAGTTGATAAGTCTGAATGAATAATCATGAGAGCTTTTGATGGGCACATGGTTATGTCTTTTCCACATGCAAGTGCACCTAAGCCATGTTAAAACCTGACTCTGAATTGTCTGCATTTGGAATTTTTTTTTACCAGTGTGCTGCTGAGATGCAATACAAAATAATAATTTTGAGAATGTGTTTTGATATATACATATATAAAAGTAAAACCTATCATGAATGAAAGGCTCAAACAAAATGAAAATGGAATAAAATTATTGATTTTTCCTAAATGGTGTGAGTCAGGTGTGCTGTGTTTGAAACGATGTACATTATGTCTGCCTTTCTCTTTCAGACCCAGAGATGCTGTAAACTAACTGCTAGGTAAGGTCTGCTAAGTGTGAATCATTTGATTGCCATTGTTTGTGCAGCATCTGTTCCAGAGCATGTTTAATTATTTTTGTGTGTTAAATTCATGTAGGTTACTTGAGAATTGCTTAACTAAGTCTTAAAATTGCAGCTATTGCAGAATTCATTATCTTGATTATCATTAGAGCTGGGCAGAGGAGATTCCTCTTCATACTTTATTCTGAAAGCTTAAAGTACAGCTCAAAATTACACTTCCAAACTTATATGCACCTTCTGTTCCTTTGCCAAGCCCCTCTTTGTAGCTGACTTCAGCTTGAAAGGCTGCAGACCTTTCTCTGAGTCCAGGTAAAGATCTCTTGAGTTCACCTGAGCAGGCCTGGAAGAACTGTGGTTAATTTTTTCTGCTGGCGTCTGTGTATCTCTCTGAGATGTGTCCAGTGAGCCAAACAGTACAGAAAAATCCCAAAAAAGTCCACATTTAGCTGCAGAGTGATAAGGCAGGCTGACACCTGCCTATAATGTGTGTATTAACTTGGTGCCAGATGTAGTTCTACATTTTGGGATGATATTTAAAAAGCAGAAAATGCCAGGCGAGATTTCTCTGCCTAACAAAAAAATCTAAACAACATAAAACATTTTCACTTAAGAGCAGTAAACTAGTAGGGCTACTGACTTACTTAGCTTTGTGCTCAGACTGACGATCTACCCTTTGCCAAGCTGCAGCAGAGTCTAACTTTTATTAGCCTGTGGCTTTGGGCAAGTGAACTGTACTAGCCAGTGCTATCCTTTGTACATCAGGAACTTAATTTGAATAGGGCTTCCCTATTTTATTTCAGGTTTTTGATGACTTTGAAGCTGCTCTCGGGAGCTCTTTTCAGCTTTTTACCGCTGTAAGAGCTAGAAATAATCTTTTAGTTAGAATCAGAGCTTTTAACATTAAAAAAATCACCTGATTCCAGCAAGTGGGAGTTCTTGGTACAGCATAAAAGTGCAGAGCTCACAGTAAGAACTGGCAGTGCTGCTGACAGCCCTTATCACTGGCCTTTGATGCCATGAGCATGGGATAGAGCTGGCAGTGCATCTCGGCAATTTATGCAAGCAGCTCACACGTTCATAGCACTTACTTGTCCTTAATGGGATTGTGTTATAAGATAATGGATATCTTATTTCCTAAGGAGATATTTAAAACAGTATCTACATTTAGAAAACCCTTCAAAACTGGAACTGAAGGAAAATGCGTGCAATACAAATACTCCTTATCCTGCAAATGCATTGTCATGTGCAGATTTTAGGATATGGACTTTAGTGAAAAGCTTAGGTGAGTTTTTAAGAGTGAAATTTCTCAACTCTGTTTGGGATTTGACTTGCTGTCCTACTGTCAAAATCAATGAACACGACGGCTAGAACTCTGCTCAGTTCTTGCAAAATGCACTAAGTAATTGCTAAGTGATTCTCAGTGATCTTGAAATACAATTACATTGGAAAGTCAGGTTCAAAAAATAGTATGAGATTTCCAATAGACTGGTTGACTCACTTCAATTAACAGTTCTTTAATTATAGACATTCATTAATATCATGAAGTTCTTCTAGTTGGCATCAACTGGTATCAGGCATGTAACTAAAGTCTCATTTCCCTGAGGGTGTACATGGCTAGTTTAATTTGCCTGAGGGCTTTTGACTGTAAAATCTCAACCAACATTAAGCAAGTAAAGCTAAGGTACATTGGTGAAATCCCAAATCAGGACAGATGTTTCTTCACAATGATGTGCAAGCCCCGATATTCCCATGGAAACAGTTCTGAATTGAATATTTTCATGTAGTGATTTCAACTACATAACCAAAGTTATATAATGTGTGCATCTTCACAGGCACATGTGGCTGTGGGTGTATTCTAACAGGCTTAGGCACTTATTCTCATAGCAGGGTTGCCTATGTTTTTATGTGCATGTGTGTCTATTTATATACAAATGAATATACCTATTTAATACTGTAAGTACATGATGAAGCATTGATATTTCTCTTCTGTCCTTTCATCTGTTTTATTCCTTGAGAAAGTAGAAAAGGCAAACCCCTATTTCAGTGACAAATTGCCAAAATAACGTTGAGGTCTTTGAAGACAGTACTTGGATTTTTCCAGGTGTGAAAACCAGAGCCAGAAGCAGAGACCTGAACCAGTGCTCTGGTGGAAAGCTGGTGCATTTGTGTTCAGCACTGTGCACACACATTATGACTGGGTAAGCATTGCTGGGAAAGACCTCTGCTCTGTTATACTCCAGTTTCCTTCTTTTTTCACAGTCCCTCTGTTTTACAGGTGAAAGTAATTTCCATTTCCCATGTACATATTATCTTTCATTTTCCATGCCAAAAATGATTCCAGTAATTTATGTCAGCATTTCTAATTTGTACAGGATGATTTTTAATATTTCTGTCTCCTTAATGATGTTTGCTTCTCAGTCATAATCTACTGTCCAAATTTCAGTTGTAGAGACTGAAACCTTGCAGTGAAAATAAGAGACAGTAATTGGACCTTAGAAGGTGGCAATCCAGAGTAACCAAGGCTTTTTGGGAATGGAGAAGTGAGCTGCTGGTGAAATGCTTTTAACAGCCAAAACTAAAGAAAGATACATCTTGTGAGAATGTTTCTCTAAATGTGACTGTAAGAATTATTTCATTTTATTGATTTCCTTGCAGCTAGATGTCATTAATCTAAGATAAACCCTTCTGTGCTTGAAATCACAACCTACCTGCTGCACTCCTCTTAAATCAAAAGCAATACCAAATCAAAGAGCCTTTGAAGAATCATGTGTCCTGCACAAAGTAAAGTCAGCTGGCATCAGATTCCTGAATGCAGGAGAGCCACTATCCACATCTTATCTGGTCCTAGTGTTACAGAATACTGGGCTCTGGCAGGCCACTTGACTGATCCCTCTGTGCCTGCAGGTTATAACAGGTCATGCACAGACACAATCTTTAGTGAAAAATGTGTTGACATTGATTAGATTAGGGGAGGAAGACACTGGAGGTGGAATTCAACAGACATCTTTATTTTTTCCATAAGTCTGGAAATAATGAAGATTCAGTATTTAATTGTTGAGCATGTCACTCCAAATCCTGCCACCCCTTCTGACTTAGATGTGACTTTGATAGCCCAGCCAGATCAATGTTACAACATGGGTGTAAGACTTCACTCAAAACCTGTCTCCTGATGATTTATCATACAAGGCACCCACTCATGATTTTCACAGGATAAAGAAGAGTGTCAAAGCTCTGCAGTGGAAGAAGTGACCTTGCTTTGGTTGCATTTTAACCTTTTGCCCTCAGCACAAAATTACCTGCTATATCTGCTTTGTCAGTGCTGGAAGAAAAAAGAACTGAAATTAACAATATGGTTCAAAACCAGCCCACAACAGTTGTGAAAATAAAATATAAAGGCAGTATGTGAAAAATAGGTGGTTTTCTGTAGAAATGTGCACATAGAGTATCAGGAACTGCCAGTACACACTCTTGTTTGCAGGTATTGTTGGACATGCTTGCACAATTTAGGAAACTACCTTTAGTGGGCAGCCAGGAAGGAAGTTCAAGTTTGTCATAGGCTCTAGGTACAAGCAAATAAATTAGACTGCCTTGGGGCCTTAGATATTTCTCTGTTTTTTCTCTCCACTTGGCACTTAGCTTAGACATTTCTGTGCATACCTGGAAGATTGAGTGCAGGCATTCGAGGCATTCTCTGGAAGTTTAGGCATCTCTGTCTTTATGAAAGAACATGACATTCAATTTATTTCACTCTAACTGAGGGCTCTATATCGTTTTATTCTGTAGTTTGTTTATTAATTCTCCTCAGCAGTGTTTATTTACTTGTCTAAAAATTTCCATTATTTCCCCCAGCTCACTTATAAAAATATTGAACCACATCATCACACTCACCATCTTTGGGATGCCACTGCAGGCCATCTAGATTGGATAGAAAAGCCTATTTATGGCATTTTTCTGAATGCTGTCATATGGTCAGTTTTGAATCCATTTGAAATATCGATGTTTTATGATGCTAATTTTTAATCAGGATATTCTTGAGGTACTAAGGTGAAGTGATTCAGTCTAAATATATTAAGTCATTGCAGGGACTTTTACCAATATATATAGTAATTTCATAAAAAATATGATTAAATGAATTTGACAAGATGTATTTTCCATTAAACCATATTGATTGACATGATTATTTATTATCATCATTTAAATCTGTATTGATTGAACCCCTCATTTGCTGGTCCATTAGTTTGCCTGAGTTTTGATGTCACTCTAACCAGATTATTTCACTATTGCTCTAAGATGAGGTTTCCAGGAGTCCTCAACAATCTTTACAGTATTGCATACAAAAAATGACAGCAAATACCTTGATTTTCTTGGCCAAACAATTGAAAACACATACTACTATGTTATCTGGATGTAATTAAGAAACTTTATTTTTTTAAATGGTCTTTCACATATTTCTACCCATTTTTTTCAGTATTATAAACTTTTCAGCATTATACATTGCCTTTGATTTTCCACTTAAAATGGGGGCTTTTTCACCCAAAAGCCAGCTGAATTCAGTCAGAAGTCAAGAAAATGATCCCTACATGGCCATCAGGGAGATATCTGAAGTGTAACAAGAAGCTCCAGGCAGCCAACAGCCTTCCATCCCACATCTCCAAACCCATGTCTTCCATTCTGCTAAACTCTCACATGAAAATTTGATCTCGGCTCCCAGATCTTTCAAGGACCTTTTCTTTCCTTTCCAAACACAAGCATTTTCCTGTGAAAACAATGGGACATGACAAAGCATGTATTACGGGTCTGTTAATGCACTTTGCACTTTGGCCGTGTGCCCCACAGCGCCCCAGAGAGCTGCGTTAATGGCCCAGCGATAGGACACACCCTATCGTGTCTTATTGCTCAATTGGACTCCAGACAAGTTCAGTTAAACCACATATGCTGCCTTTTATGGCTACTGCAGTACAGCTTTTATGTCCTCAGTTCTTGGGTGCTTTTGGAGGTCTTTGTGTTATTTCAAATGTATCTCTTGAAACCACAGATTGTAGAGGCAGAGGTTAAGCTCTACCCCTGGCCCTTTTCCATCTATGTGGCAAATGGGGATGTGCTCTGACAGGCAAAACACAAACCCTGAGATGCACACCTGAGAAACCTGTAGCAGAAAAGTAAAAGTTCTGTCTGATCTGTTGGCCACCAAGCTCACCTTTAACAGCATGAATGTTATGTGGCTGGTATTCATTTGGCATCCATGGTACCCTCATGTCAGAAAAAGCCCTCCTAGATCATCTGTAGTGTTGGAGAGATTTCTCCCGTATAATTCTCCTCTAGTCAGGAGAGCTGCATGCTATAGCTAGAGCAATAATGAAATATCCTAATAGACCTTTCCAATGCATTCTCTGTGCTACAGATCAGTATCCATGTGAGGAATGCTCACAGCCATTGAGATAATTGCTAATAATAAACCTCAGTCAGGCTGTGATATACCTCAGCATTTCACATCACACTCCCTGAACTTGGGAAACTGAGGCCAAAAGGACACCTGTCTCTGACAAGGGAAAAACAGGAGGCACAGAGCGATACCAAACAGCTTCCACCAACATTTGGCTGACTGGTCCTGGTCAAGGGAGAGTATGAAACAGAAGGATGTGATATTTCTTAGATGTAGTGTACTGTTCTGTGCACACTAAAGTTAATGTTTGTCTGATCAGAGTAAATTTCTGGCATACTTAGTTAACTTCTTGTATAGGGCTGAAGTTGATGACTGCAAAGTTTCACAGCACCTTCATAGGATCCTAGACAATGAATAGTCTGAATATTGTGGGACCTCAGGTAATTTCCATCACCATTGCTCCTGCTTGGTGTTAAACTGTGGATTAATTTCAGCTTTGAGATATCATGAGTGTCACATGCTCTATATACCATGGATGTCAAAGTGCTAATGCACACTGTTCAAGTATTTAAAGCAGAAATCTTGAAATTAGTGAATTAATCAAAACTTTTAAAACCTTAATTTCAGAATAAAATTCTCAAGTGATTATGATTTGTATAATTTGCTTTTAGACCATGGACAGAGTTTGAGTAGTTATGCTAATAAAAGAGCATCATCGTGCTCTTTAGAAAAGAATATCACTACCAAATATACTTTAGTAAATTATCAACTGTCTATAAGGAACCTGGGGGAAATGTAGAGGGTTTAACATTAGCTTAAGTGTTAGCCTTAATCCTGATGACAACACAACCAAGGCAAAAGCAGCAATGCAACCTATCTTTGCTCAGTATGACTCCAGCATTTAATACATTGATTAATATAAAGAACCAACTGGATCCCCTTCTGACTAATAGCTTGTCATTCCTGCTGTCTTCATGACCTGGCACCACTGCAACCATCTTAGGAGTGTAGCAAGGCCTAAAAGAGTCTTGCCAGATGTTGGACCATAGTGCCTGTTAATAACAACTACTATTTTTATTGGTAATATTTTAAGTCCCTTATTATATGGATGGAAAAGGGGCTGCCTGTTGTCATTTATGCTTGAAATGTGGATTTTTATTGGTCCCAGAAACAATGAACACTGCCCAAAAACTCATGTGTGTGGTTTGCACTGAATTAATGTTAATATTTTCTGCTATATCAAAGACCATCCCTTTGTGTGTTTCTAAAGCACTGCCATTACTTTGTTGTATTATTTTTGAAAGAAAAGATGTATAGTGACAAATTGAGATGAGAAGAAACAATAATTAAAAAAAATAAAAAAAATTAGAGACTTGAAGATTTTAGAAAATCAAATATATATTTACACAGAATTTAGAAATGATTGCCTGCCTTAAATTACAATGAAGGATAGTCTGAAAAGCAAGAGACATTCTGACACTTTCAATGATCCGGATGGATTTGTATTTATAATTTCTCTCTCTCTCAAATTGGTGCTTCAACATGGTGGGTCAGTGTGAGGCTGTTCCCCAACTGATGCTCTTTGGGAGCAGCAAGGGCTGGCTCAGAGCAGCAAAGTTTGCTCTTCTACCACCAAGATCTTTATGCTAGTTCATGGAAAAGAGAAAAGCAAGCAACACAACTATGGGAACCCGAAAGTGAGTTCCAAGGAGGTAACATCATATTCAACAAGACTGCTCTACTCATGTGTGAAGCAGTGTTTCAATTAAAAAAAAAACTAGATAAATTCTTAAATGAGTATTACTTATATGAAATTATTTTAACTGTATTTCTTCTAAGCCAACAACACTGTACAAATATAGTAATTTTTAATAAAATTATAGGTCAGATTTTGTTCACATTGCAATTTTAGGAGACCTTAGAATAACTCAGAGCTTCCTTCATCATGTGGTGATGAAGGTGATACCAAACCTTCATGTGGTTTTGGTATAGGAGCATGTTTATTGTGTCATGTATGTAATACCACTCTCTGTTTAAAGTTCAATCACAGGGAGAGTGAGGTAAGACATTATTATGAGCAGCCACCACCTAAAGTAAAACCTAAAGCTAAACCAGTGAACATTGTCCCAGAGGTACAGTATTCCTTTGGAGAGAGGCTTTCCATTTCTAGTCTAGACCTTTATCTGTGAAACACTTTAGGTGATTTACCACATTAAGGTCTTCAGACCAAAGGTCCCATTAGATCTTGAGGGGTGTCTGCACAGATAGCACCTCATGGTGGCCTTACTTGAGCCTTTAGTCTGACCACCTCTCCAAAAGGTTCAGAGCACCTGGGACTTGGTATATGCCTACACCTTCATGGGAGCCTTGTGGAAATAAAGTGCAGTGTGTGTTCCCTCCAGAGGCTTATGCACAAGCTCCTTCTACTGCCTATGAAGAGAGCATTTTGTTGAAGGATTAAGTTTTAACCCTTCCTCAGAGAAGGTGTTTCAAAGTGTACAAGACCAGGTTGGATGGGGCTTTGAGCAACCTAGTCTACTGAAAGGATGTCCCTGCTCGTGGCAGGGGTGTTGGAATCTACATGACCTCTAAGGTGTGCCTACCAACCCAGACCATCCTAGGATTCTGTGATGCTGAGTGTGGCACATGAGATACAGCCACCTGCCTGGTATGCATTTTTCTCCATTTCTGTAGATTTGTCCTGTCATATGTGGTGGCTGGTCACTGTGCCCTGAGCTGGGATATCCCCCTTCACACACTGCCATGCCAGGCTGTCTGACAGCCTCACGCCATGCTTTATTGGGAGGCAGCATGCTGTGGTGCTCAGAGCACAGGCTGGGGAACAGAGCACATGGGATCTCTTCCCAGTGCTTCCCATAGCCACAGGCTCATCCTTAAATTATACCAAGCTCCACAGCTACAGCAGAAGGACAGTGATATTTATTTACACAACTCCTAAGCATGTGCAGTAGGCCTGGCAAGACCGTGCAAATTAATTCCTGCTAATGAAAGTTTGGGTTTTTTAATATTTCCCTTATGCTGTGACTGCGCCCTTCCTGTCATCACTTCTTATGCACATGAATTTGCCATTATGCCAGCAGCAACTCTGGGTCTTCGCTGCTGCTGGCTGGTTATTTACACTGTGGTAATGACCAGAGGAATTAAGGCTTCACTGTCATACTCTCAGAATGGGAATTATCTCTACAGTATCTCTACACTGCCCAAATGGAAAGATGTTTTAGAGAAGAATTTACAACATAAGGCCTTTATCCTGCAAAGTGCACCGGACTAGTTTGATGGATGAGATCAGCTTCTGACTTAAGAATATGAAAACTAAATAAATGAGTAATTCTTTTCAGAATCTGATAGCAGAGGACAAGAACACGGTTTGAAAGATGGAGACCAAGTAATCAGATGCATAGAGATTTTCTGCTCCAAAGTTCATTAATTTAAGCTGTGGTCCAGTGAAACCAAGTCTTTCTGTAGGCAGTCATATTAACATATGTATTATGGTTTTTGGGGGTTGCACTCAAGAGCCAGAATCTTCTGCTTTGCCCACCATGAGGCACACCCAGCTTGGGACACACAGCCCTGAAAGACAGCATGGTTAAAGAAAGGTGATGTATTTCACTGTGGTGGAAAATCATATTATTTAATAGCTCTTGTTCACTTAAGAAGCACCAGATGGATTAGCAGTAACAAAGATGAAAGGTTTAACTAGCCAGGCAGGAACCATGGAGAACCACAGCATATGGTACAGAGGTTACTGGATGGATAAGTAGTTAGATGGGTAATCACTGAGGATGGTAGAAAAACCGTTGATTACATGTTTTTTCATGAGAAAATGTTTCTTTTTTGCTGACTCAAGACTGTTTTGCAGACTCAGAAGAAACACAGACTAGTTCTGGCATTTCCATGCATCCTGGGAGCGCATCCTGGCAATCCTGGCAAGTCCCCAAGATATTTATTTCCCTCCTCAAAAACCCAAAAAGTTTGACAGCTCACATTTTCATTCTGATGTGACCAAAATCACATTCTGAAACTTGAAAGTTTTTCACAAAATGGGTTTGTTTACCAGACAGAGCTATAAATAATATTTCTCAAAGCTGTGTTTGACAAGCATGATATTGCTAATATGGCTCCCACTGTGTGTCATCCATGGCCAGGTTTTCAGAGAAATATCTGCAAAGCAGAGCTATTGAAAAGCTCTGCATATGAGCTGCAGATACCATTTCTTTTGGAAAACTGCTTGCAGGGCACATAAGAATAGTGCCAAGTCAATGTTAAATCATCATATGGGAAATGGTTAACAAGACAGCTTTCCTTTCTACCTCCCATCTAATCTCTGCCAAATCAATCTACCACCCTAGACTGGAAGTTGAAAATGTAATAAACAGGTCCACAGTGAAGGATTGCACTATACCTGTGCCTGGAGCAGTTCTCTCTTCATCTCTCTTCACCAACAGCATGCCCTCCTATTACCCAAGGGAAAAAATTAAATATTCAGATTGTTATTATTTATTTAGAGGACACAAAAAAAAAATCAAACCAAGTCAATATTTATCCATCTGAAAGAAAGCCCAGTATATGACAGACGCTTTATTCAGGCTAAATTAGTAGACATATGTCTCAGAGAAATGTTGTTGTTGTTGATTTATTCTTTTGTCCTTCTTTCAGTTAAGCTTTCCTCAGGTGTTTTTCAAACCGCAGAGCTTCTAAAGCTTCTGCAAAAAGTCTATTTTTTACTAAATTGCATTAGCTCTTTAAAATATACAGGAAAGATGAACTCATCTAATAACAACCTCAGAAAATAACTGCAGCTGAATATAAATAAAATTAAATTTTCACAGAGGAAAAAGCCATTTCAAACTATTTTTTCCATATAATCCATACCACAGATACTCAATAATTCAGTGAGCTTTCAGGCAATATAAGTCAATGTTGACTCATTAAATGCATTAGCTATAAAATGCGTCTCTAGTAGGAAGGATGAGAAATGATTTGCATTCTTCCCTTTTCATCATTATTCCTTAGTGGCTTTAGTTTTAGGTTTTGTTTTATTCTTTCAGGCTTTTTTCACATTTCACACTTTATAAAGAATGCTTTACAGCAACTTCGGGAGCTCTAGTACATCATTAAAAATAAACACATTTTCTTCCTTACCAGAAACCTGACCATGAGCAAAATTGTCTTGGTTTTACTTAATACAGATGCTGACAGACATTAAATTAATGCTTAATTAATCCTTCAGAGATGGCCAGCCAAATGAAAAAGTGGAAAACTAAACAGGTAGGGCCAGGAGTGAGGAACTCTTCCAGGCTGGTAGGGCCCAGTTGTGCTGGGCTTTTACAGGCATGTGAGACAAAGAACAAAAAAATCTTAATAAATAAAAAGTATCAATTACATTAATTTGAAAATTCCCCTCATCTGTGAAGGGGCTGTGATTTGCAGAAATTTTGTGGCATCAGAGTGCCAAGTTTTCAGTCTGTTAACTGGATTTCTGGCATTGACCAATTATATCTTGTTAGGATGCTCAAAATTAATGGATTCCAGCTTCTGTATGTGGAAAACTGAACATCAATCCCTAATGTGACAGTTGTGACTTGTATGTGTAGTTTCAGGTGGGATGATATAAGAGAACATGGACCTCAAAAGTTAGATGATGTAGGAAATTATGTAAGTTGGAACTATTCAATAAGTAAATAATTAAATAAATAAAAGCAAAACAACCCTAAGGCAATACATATAGGTCTTGGCATATAACTCAGCAAAAGAAAACTGGACAAGACCAGCCCCAGATGAACTGATTTTTTTGGTTATCCACATGTTTCTCTTCAGTGTCACATATGGAACAAATAAATAATATAATTTTGTCTGGTTCAGTTAGGTGAGTTGGCTAAGCTAAGAATCTGGAATGCTATTACAAGTGCCTTAGGTTGGTTAGCCACTCAAAAAGGATTTAAAAAATCAGCCTCCTAATGCCCCTTTGTTTGCTCCCCAGCTCCAAGAAGCCACTTATTTCTTCCTCTAATGCCTAAAGAATTATTTTCACATTCTCGTCGATTATTACTTCAGTGTGAAACCATTGTCTGCAATATGAGTTCAGCTGTTATCTGCTCCCTAAAAAAATTATTTCCACATTTGCTATGTAACAGCCTGACAAACAAATAACACCTGCAGAGGATCATACTCAATAAAGAAAGGGAAGAAAAATAGGTGGAAAGCATGAGAATTCCACTAATGCTCAGTGATTGATCTTGTCAGAACGCATTGCCTGTCAGAGCACATTGCCCCAGCACAAGCACACAGCACTGAAGAACCAGCAGCACGGGAAAGAAATGCATTTCTGTATAGATCACAGTCAGACACCCTCCCCCAGCTTTCTGAGGGGAGCTTGATTGTCAGCATTATACACACGCTCAGACAATGCTTTCAATAGACGCCTTTTTGGAAGACAATTGCAGAAAGCATGATAACGGGATTTGTCACCCTGATGTGGCTGCTGTTTCAGCAGGCATTATAATAATGAAAGGAAGTTTTACTAATTGAAAATGTGAATGAAATTCAGCTGTCTTTTTATTTTAATTCTTTTGGATGAAAGCCAATTAAGATCATCTGTCTAATGCATCTATTCACCCCTACTTCAACAATGTGTCAATTATAATGGATGTCTAATAAACTCAGACTTCCCAGGACAGAGAGCTGAGCATACAAAACAACCAGTGAGAAATATTAACACATACCTGTAAAATATTTTGTAAGGATTGGCCAAACCCTTCAAATGGCTGAGTTTATTTTCCACAGCATGCCTAAGAGGAATTAACCTGCACATCCTCAGCAGGGAGTGGTTTGGGCACATCTGTGTCCTTCCACAGCTATTCTGCACTAGTGGTCCTGAGCACATGATGGAACCTCAATATTCAAGGCTATTAGAGATCTATTAATTTAAACAGTACACAGTGTTTATGGGGCAAATAAGTCTGAGTGTGACATCACCTGTGTGTTTCATCTCATTTCATCTCTTTACTCATGTGTTTCTGCCCCCCTAAGGCATCTGACTCTCTCTTGGGCTCTTCCCACTCACTAACAAGTGTGGCTCAGAGGGGGAGGTCTTGTGGAGGGAAATTGATCACACTCAGCCTGTGTCCTTTGTATGCATCTTTCAGGTGTTTTGCCCTAGATTAGTGTGGTTGTGTGGATTGAAAGCCTATTAGTGGCATTAAATGGTCTTCTAGAGCTCATCTTACAGCTTGGTTTAATGTATAAATAAGATAATTCACATTATTCAAGACAGTGCTGCAATGCAAAGAAAATGCGGTACATGAAGGCAACTTGCTTCAAAAGGACGTGCACGATATGAAATATAACAGTAGAAACAAAGATGCTCAGGAGAGAACCAGCATGCAGAGAGAGAAGTTAAAATAATCCTAGTGAAATAAGTGTAAAAATGTGTCTTCTCACTGATTAAATACAGTGTTAGCAATAGGTACGGTACACAGATATAAAAGTACAATATTTAAACCTCTGATATTATTAGTCCTCTTACAGAAGTGGATGTTGGATAAACATTGCAAATGTTTATGTAAAAGCACTGTCTCTATAAAACGCACTTTTTCACTACAAAAAAAGCCATTTAAAAATTAAGGTCTGTGTTAAATATTGAAGCTTGTCTGTTGCTGTCACCAGGGCTCCTTCTGTGTCCATCTCTGCCACCAGTTTTGCTGCTTCTGCTGTAGCACTGTAACATTGGTTACAATACCAGGAACCTGATTAAACCATCTTTTAAGAGTGCAGAGTAATAAATGCAGTAATATTTTGAAACTTTTTAAAAAACAACTTCACTGCAATTCCTTTGTATTTATTTTTCTGCCGATGCTCTTGACTATGACTTTAGTGGAAGAAGCTCTTGCCTGAAAAAGACACACACTTCGAGTAAAGACTGTATCTTGCACATGAACTTCCAATTCATCCATGGCAAGAGGTTGAGTAAAGTAGGCTCAAAAAAGCCTACTCAAAGGTTAAACTCATCCAGTCAAGCAACAGAAACCCTTCCCACATCTTCCTCCTCAACTAGAACAGACCAGATATGAAAGAATGAAAACCTTGCTCTTGAGTACAGGGAAATCAGCTCCAAGACGAGCATTAATTTAAAATTACCATCTCACAAACTCCTACACATAGCAAGAATGTCCAAGAGCCTCATAGACAATTTATAGACAGCATAGAAACACAAGTAGGACACAATGAATTGAATCTATTATAGTGAAATTATATGACCAGCTGTGGGTCCACCAGAAAGCCCTTTTGGCTGCAAACACCACCTAGGAGAGCAGAAGGTGCTTTGGGAATGATAAGTTCAGAGAGAACAGCAAAAAGGCCAATACCAGTTACAGTCATCTAGGTTCACTGCCTGACTTGTTAGGGAGGTTTTTACCTCAGCCCTTTGTGTTATTATTAGCCTTACAAGAATAATGTGGGATTAAATATTTATCCTTTCTATACCTGTGCATATACTTCCATTGACCTTTCTGTTTTGAACTCCAATTTAAATTAATTCTTTGTTAAAAGCACTATAGAAATGAAATATATGGCTTCACAGATGAAATTCATATTTGCTGATGTGGTGAAAAACTTATTTTGGAAGTCACCATCTACTTCCAGTCTCACCTGAATTTTTAGGCATCTATATTTGTACACCCTTTCCAGACTTCCCAAATTGTTGAGCCATATGGTAACCCAGAGACGTACTTAGATTTTTCTGTTAAAACTGTTTCACCTGCATGACACTACTAAAATATTCATTTGGTCCTAGATGAACAAAGTTTAAATTCTTACAGAAGAAAAGTTAGTTTACCTAGATTATCTTAGGTGAAGTGAAACTTTGATCCTGGGTCTTCTGTGTCCTAATTTCATTGACTCTACTTTTTGGTTCAAAGAAAATAAACTAACCCTAGCTCTTCTTTTGGTTTATCTTTTTAATGGTCACAGCAGTTCAGGCTTTGCAGGTCTGAGCACCCCAATGGACTGTGGTATAAAGCACATCCCATTCCACTCAGCTCTGCTGTGCTAATAAATAGTCTGTATATACCTAGTGGGGGAGACTTTTCCAGACAAATGTGGAATAGATTTATGGAGCAAAATCAAAGTTCTGGGCAATCCTGGATCTTCTAGGTTAATAAAAAAGTTTTAAGGATCCACATTTTGCATTTAAGTCCTTAAAAGAGTAATGAAGGTCTTTAACTCATGACTTAAGACCCAGGGCCTTCTAATTGTAAGGATTTTTTTTTGTAGAAGCATTGCAGGAAAAGAGTTTGAAGGAGAACAATGTGCATATCTACTATATACAGAGAGGTAGCCCTCACCTTTCTCTGCATCCCAAAAACTCACCATCTCTGATATCATAAAGTTTTGGAGGATCCTGTTTGAAACCCTAGTAAGTGTACAGTGCAGACTGGCATTACTTGAGATCAGAAGGGGAGATGCAGAGGGTGAGATGATGTTTTTGGAGCAGTGGGCTCCAAAATGCTTGCAGAAGCATTTTGACTTCATATAATATTAATGTATTATTATATTTCTCAAGTCCAGTGAAAATACCAAAAGCTTTATCATGATTTGGGCAACAGCTTTAGAAATTTGTTGGGATTGTTAGAGCTCTGTCTGAAGGATGTTCTACAGGGAGACTGCAGACCTTAAATATAGCCCAGATGTTGGTGTCCGGAAGAAAGCTGAGCCAAACACTGGATTATGCGTGGGATAGACAGAAGGCTGTGAGGAGGACTTGGGACAGGGGAAAATGATAACCTATGTTTTACCTTCTTTGATCATGACCCCTCACAAGGATGCATCACAGAAACAGTCAAATCTATAATTTGCACAGATGGCAGGAGCTCTGAATAGAAAGGCAAAGAAAGAGAAGTGAGTTTAGGGGAAAAAGAGAAAGAAAGGTGGCCTGAGTGTGACTCATCACTTGCCTCTGCTGCTTTGAAACTTTGAAAGAAGATAACACAGAGCTTCTAAAGAGTATATTGTATGAACAGAGCTGAAGAAGTTAAGAAGGAAAATATTCCATTATCTTTAAGGCCACCATGTATAAATCTTCACTATCTCTGCTAGCAGGTCTTACCAGCTCAGTCACTGCTGTCCTAAAGAAGAACACATTGTTTCAGGAAATTTCTGAGTGTGCACATATTATTCTGGAAAGGGTTTCATTCACAAAGGTGGAACAAAGAGGGTGAGAGTTGTTTGGAAAATGTTGTTGGAGATTTTCACTGGGAACAGTTCACCAAGACCAGATGGCATAAACCAGTGAAGAGAAATTATTTTGACAATGGAGGGGAGGCTCTCTGAAGAGCAGTAGCACATTGTGCATCAAATAAGTTAAAAGATGGATAAATGGAGTAGTGATGAGAGGCAAATGTTTTTAGTATTTTAGTATTTTGGCAAATGGTTTTAGTATTTTAAATATTATTATCTGTATACATGCAAGATGGAAGAGACCAAAGAGGGACCAGCTGGAAAGTTTATGTTCTCACAAGAAAATAAATGTATGTAATGGAGAGCAGGTAAGGAGATGCTGCTATTGCATTAAGTAGAAGGCTTGAAAGAGAAGTGTAGGTAAAAGAAGAGTCTCCATATATTGTCAAAGGAAAAGAAGAGGAAGAAAGAAGATGGGAGGCATTACTTGTAAGATTTCCCCCATTAAAAACTGGTGCAGTACAATGTAGAGGGAGGGTGTGCAGTACAATGTATAGCTGCAACGAAGTGTTGGGGTGGCTTTAGGCACAAGAGTCAAGTGAATTGAGATGGAGCTGAAAAGGTAGAAGAGCTGAAGAAGTAGAGCAATGAATTTGCAAATAGCAATAAAAATAAGTAGATATGGGGCTGAAACCAACAAATTAACGTTCATGTTATCACTGAAAACTCTCATATTATCCTCCCTCAAAATGAAGATTTCAAGCCATGTGACTGAGTGCTAAGCACAGCTTTCTCAGGCTAAAAACGTGCCTGGCTATGGCAATAATTGCTTAGAAGGCAGCTTCTCTCTTCTTGCTTGACAAACAAAATTCCATCAAATCAAAGGCAATTTAGTCTCTTTCTGGTTTTCCTAAAATAACAAGTTGGTCCATACAAGTCTGTGAATATTATCTGTCATTTTTTCAGTATTCATTATTGTGTATGTGAAGTGGAGCCATATGTAGTGATAATGCTCAGTGCAAACAAATAGTACTAAGCATAACACTTCAGGAAAGGTGAGGTACTACATGCTATCATGCAAATAAGTGCAAAGTTTTAAGGTTTGTATTAGGGTTACATTTGTGAAGATTGTGCTGAATAATCCACAGTATGGAATTGTACTTATTGAAAACAGAATTTATCACATTATATTTTATTACTATTACTGTACAGGGTAGAGAAATCTTTATTTTTCCTTCAATTTTCCCATCTTACAAGAATACTGTGAAGAGAAAAAAAATGTGAGGTACATTGTTAGGACCTATAACAGCTTGTCCAGCTGTGGGGCATTCATTCGTCTTGTCTGCAAATGCTATTCCAAATTATCTCAAGGATTTGTCTCTGCTACTCTCCTCCTCAGACTGGCTCTGACTTCACTGTCTGTTACCCACAGAAATGCCCTCTGACTGCATCTGGAAATGCTGTGCAGTAAATGTGATAACATTTTAATCTTCACTGCCATGCCAGTGAATTTCCAGCCTCTTTTTCAGCAAGATAATGAGTATGGTGCAAATATTCCTGCATCTGTCCAAAAGTGGGAAAGGATTGTGCCATCTTCCTCTTGTATTTGGAAAAGGCAGTTCTGAAGTGCAAACCCTGGCAGTACAGTCTGGCGTAGGACTTTTGTGGCAAAAATCCAAGCCAGAAAACCCAGACCTTTTGGGCCAATTAACCTGTTGTGGATCACAGAGCACAGAGTCCAACTCAGTACATGCTTGTGGCATGTTGGCTCATTTCTGCTGGGAGACCAAGTGCTGCAGCAGCTTGTTCTCCTTCCACAGATGCACCAGTACTTTCAAACCACAGAAACCACAGATGGGGAAAATCTCAAATAGTGACATTTCCATGCCTTAGGAAGAAGGAGGCAAAGTTTCTAAGGAGCTGTTTGTGCATTTTCTGTATCATTCAATTGTCTCCAGCACCAAAGAGAAATAAATGTTCCTGTATTCCATCAGTGATCACTGCACAGGTTGCTAGATGAGCCCTACAGACTTAGATTACACAGGAGCACCTTGGAGAACTCTCACCTTATGTCAGGGGAACTGGCTGTGCTGCAGACCTTTTCCTTCTCGGATTAAGAGAGCAGAACCTGACCTCTCCTCTCTACATCACACTCGGGTTGGATATCACCAAAGGCTAAAGTCATTTGCTGTTCCCAGGCACTGCTCCCTGCTGCTAAAGGATCAGTCTGAAGTAATTGGTTCTGCATCATCTTCTGCTTCTACAGCAAGTGGACAAGTGCAGGAGGTCTTTCAGAAGTTCAGACTCTGCATTTCCTCTATATTTGCATTTGTATATTTTTACAACAGTGACTTGTAAGATACCCAGCTGCATTTGGACATAACACATACAAATCATATCGGTCCTCCATAAAATAAATCACTCTCTGAGTAGCAGGACCAAAGGAGATGGTTGCCTAGACATCTGCACCCCCTAAATCCTCTGCCACTCTACCTAAACCACTCTAGTGCCCTGCATTCTTCTCATCCATCTCATTTGTTTGCCCCATACATGTTGGGCTAGGCAAATCATGTGTGTCTTGCAAACCCCGAGTTGAAAGCACATCTCAGCTGCCTCCTGTCTCCTGAGTAAAGTTAGGGTGAGGTTTCTTCTTCAAAAGTCTTATAGAAATATGGTTTTTTCTAAACCTCAGCCTCTCTGCCAAATGCAGCTGAATGTGGCAAATAGGCTTAGAAATTGCTAGCAAAGAAAGGGAGAAAAGCACAAGCAGAGACAGGTACAGACAGACACATGCAGCAGCTGCAAAAGCTTTAGGTCTGCAAGAAACCAGATAGAAAATTACTTGGTCTGGGCTAAGGGGAGGTTTGTCTTCTCCACTGTATAGCTTGGTTCCTGGGATGCAAGGGATCAAGAGAGGGAAAAGACACATCTTCAAAATGGATGAGACAAGGCCACACTGTAAATGTGGTAGGAGGGAGACCCACCAGGGCTGTCAGCAGTGTGGCTGCTTTGTGGCCCAGTTGGGCTGGGGACAGAGGTTTGTGTCCTGTGTGCTCCTGCTGGGCTCCTACTTGGAAGAATAGGAGGAACAACAGAGTAGGGTAGGTCTGTATGAGTCCTTCTCCTGCCAGGCTACATTTCTGCATGACCATGGGAGCTGAACTGATTTCTAGTTCTAGCTCCTCCCCTCCCCTTCATACCTTTTTCTTTGACTTGCTAGGTCACTTAAACTGGAATTTCTGCAGTACCTAAAATAGAGATACCCTCTTCTTATCCAGAACCTCTAGATGACACTGTAATACAGATGAAAAAAAGAAATTAAATCCTAACACCTGTCCCCTGCATTTTTATTAATAATTAATATCAGATTTGCTTTTTATTATTTTAGTGGCTTTGTGAAAATAGAAATAATTGTTGCTGATTATTATTTATTTAAGTGATGACAACATGATTAATAATACTTCAGCATGGGAAGGACTCACACTGAACAACCTAGAATGGGGAGATATTATCTCTGTTGGTGGCAAAGCTCATAATACACATGCATTGGAAAAATGATAACCCACCTGTAGAGGAAGAATAATTAAAGACAAAGATGGATATGGCAACACACAGATAAAGGAGATCAATATTTAGGATATAAAACAATTTAAGAAGCTGGGCCATGAATTCATTCTAACACGTGCAGGCTGAAGTGAGGCTGACATACCTGTTATCTACCTGCCCATCATGGTGGGTTCAGAATCTTCCTGTGGAGACACACAGACCTAACCATACCTGGAAATATTCTTCCCTAGTAGACCCCCACTGTCATACATAGCTTTACAAAAGTTAAATTCACACAGTGATTTCTGTATCTGAAGAGTTACTGAATTACTGAATACTTTTAGCAAAGCTTAGGCCTGTTGCTCCCATACATTTTTTCCATTACAGCAAGCATCTTCCAGTGGCCTGCTTACTGGTCACAGCAGCTGATGCTAAAAGCCCAATATTTATGCTCGGTCCTACAGCATGATGCTGCTCTGCTTCCTGCAGCACATCTCCATCTTGTTACAGGAACAGAAAATTGTAGAGCTGGTTATAATGTTTCCCCATGCAAAGTTGTTGGCTTTTTTCCCCAAGAAATTGAATTTCCTAAGATTTTTATAATGAAATTTCACTGTGATGCTTTGTACATCCAGCCCTTTGACTACCTTATCCTTGCACTCTTATTGCACTTCTCATAGCAATTAATATTTCACTTTCGTTTCAGGAGAGGACATGGTGGATGCAGGTTCAGCTGTAAACCTGGCTCAGTGAAGAGCAGAAACATAAAGGGGTGTGACATATATTTACTTTTTCCCAAAAAGCTTTTTTTTTCTCTTGTGAGAATCACGAATTTCAATTAATTTACTTCTTTGTTTACCAAAAGGTAAACACTTTACCAGTCTGGTTTTATGTGTCTGCAGGAAACACTTTAAATGAGACATTTTCTACATTTTCTATCAAACTGCTGTTATGCAGCCTGGAATCCTTGGGAGTGCCTTTGGTAAATTCCTTGTTGAAACACCTCTCCTGCAGCCATTTCTACTTTTTTTCTCTTGTCCCTTTACCAGTGACTGCCAAATGGTTCTGCCACTATCCTGGAGCTAAAGCTGATGTTAAACAAGCTGCTGGGTTGTTGTCCAGTATTTGGTTCAGTACATGCTCAGCTGTTAAAAACAAAATGCCCATGAAGATCTGAAGTGAGAGAGAAATTTTTTACACAGAGACATATTCTTTCTCTGTTTCTTTTCATTTAATTATATGAGAAGAGCTATTGAGTTCAGATTGTGTTTGCTTTTAGGTTACAAATGCCTGGATTAGAGTTGCAGTTTACAACCGTGGTCATGCTAAAGAATATTTCCCTGCCTTCTCTTTGTGTTTCTTCTGCACAAGGTTTCTGTATGTTTCTTCCAGAGATTTTTCACGGTAATTAGACCTAATTCTTTAATTGCCTCCCCCTCCATCCCTAAAAATTTTGCTGCTTCCTAGTGATTCTGGATATAACATATGTTGCCAGATATAAACAGGGGGGCCTATTAACACGGTAATAAATTTGCATGCTCTATAAATTCTTGCATCATTCATAATGTAAAATAAAAGATGAGAAAAAACCACTTTGATTTGTTATGTTTGGACTCACCTCCAACATGTAGATTTATATGGCAGGAAACCATTTTGAAGCTCTCCATTTCTTTAGGCAGGGAGGGAAAAAAAAAGCTTTTTATAATTTTTTTAATGGAGTACAGTTGGTTCATCAAGTTTCAGTTTCATTTTGAAATGTGCCCTGGGAGAATGCGCCGTAAATGCCAACATATTCAGCATCATGAACTCAAGATGATATCAGCTCTTTATAGTGTTCTGTTGCAGTGACTCCTACCAGCTCCCTTTTTCTAAAAAAAAAAAAAAAAAGGAAAAATAAAAGGAATGGTTTAGAATTTTGTTTATCACCCCTTCCCTTAGAGGAGCAGAATACAAACTATTATCTTCCTTCCTCATCTTTGGTGCTGCCTTTATTGAAAATTCTCAGTCAGGGATCCTACTAGTGCATTCACTGTTGACCTTAGACAGCACTAACATGATTTCCTTGCTGGCTAAAGAAACTACAATGCTGCAAAGGACATGTATTCTGATTGACAAGCAATAGGTACATCTGTCTGCAATCTTCTAGATTCTTAAAGATACTGCTGAATAAACCTTGCAGTTGCCATCTTGCAATAAACATAATTCATTCCCCTCAGAAAAATATTAAATTTTAAAAGAACTTTTGTGTAAAATGACAGCACTAATAAAATGATGAAACATATATTATGGGGCAGAGTCGTAGGCAATGTAAATCAGCACAAATCAGCTGAAAACAATGGCTACATTTCTGTCTGGTAGAATATGTTCCTTTTATCTTAGTTATATTAGGCAATTTGTTAGAATATGTCATAAAATGTGTCTAAATATTACAGGTAGGATATGAACATGATAGTTATTTGACAAAGCAGCCCTTGAGAGAAAGTGCATTTTTCACCCCATCAGAAGTTAGTTCCCTTGATGAAGACAACAGATAGGTTTGCTCTATGTAATCCTGTACATAATTATATTCCCTACCTAATTTCTTTCTGCTGCTATGCATCATTATCTTAAATATTTTTGTAACCATTTCATTACTATTTCCATCCCATTGTTCATTCCTTTATCTCAGCTGTTTTGTCTGACATCATGAAACTGATTTATCTTGTCCTCTCTACAGCCTTTAATAACTAGCCTGGTGTCAGATACCACAACTTTAATAAATACACCCAGCCTGATGTATTATTAAGCATTGAGAAGGCAGCCTGGTGCCTCCAGATTGTGCAGAGAAGTAGAGGAGCCTGCACTGCTCTGAAGAAGCCCCTCCAAGAACCAGCTATGATGTTTACTTGCTGACATTTAAAAATAATGCAGCTGTTTACTCAGTGTCTTTCTTTTTTCTTTTTCCCTCCAAGCAAGTAAGCATAAAAGATCCTGTGAAGATTTTGTTTCCAAAATGGCATTCTGGGACTTTTCCCCCCCCTTTTTTTTTTTTCCCCAAATGTAGAAGTTTATTACTTTTAGTGATTAGCCAATTAGAAATACCAGTGTCAGCTAACCTGTTAGAATGGAAAGAGTTGGTGCAGAGCCTCAGGAGCAGGCCCTGGCTGAGCCATGAGGAGACATGAAAGGGTACAGTGGCAGTAAAGTCTCCTGGCACATGAAGGAGTGTAAACCATTGATCACAATACGAAATGCTGAAAACTGAAAAGGAATCCAATTTATTCTAAATAAAACTACTCTGTTCTCCAGTGACAGATTCCAGAGTCAGACACCAGAGAGGAACTGACAGCAGATGTTTTAGAGCCAAGACACAGAGAGGCTGAGTAATAGTATAGAAAAGAAATTGCTTTGAACTTCACCCCTGCTTTAAATACTTCAAATCAATAGGGTCACAGAGCTCTTTAATAGAGTGATGAGGTCTTGCCCCAGCAGATCTTCACAGTGACAAGTTGATGTGCTTCCTAGCAGCAGGGTCATAAAAATTTCAGGCTTCCCTCTGAAAGGGGGCTTTGTATTAGAGAGGTCCATTTGGAGTAACTCCCTTGTATGGCCGCTCTCAAAAGCTGAGCCCTAATAGTCTACATCTAAATGGGACTGACCTCATGAATTACCTCAAGAAACTTAATCTATAAACTGGCTTCTTCTTATGCAGACTGATGAATTCTTGTTTATTCCTAAATGGCTGTCACAAAACCTATTCATCAAACTCTTAACGGGGAAGAGAGTCTCACATAATCCTGCTTCAAGTGCGGCACCATTAAATAATCATTAGACTTCATTGCTGGTCTTGAGACCCACTCCAAATCCACAAAGCAAGCTTTTTACCATTCATCAGAACTGCATTTAGATGAGATTTTGACCTGATAAAAAAGGGTGTTTTTTGTCACTATCAGTTTCATGGCTGTGCTCTTTCTCCTTTCAGAGGCTGTGGTGGGGTTTAACTTTTTTTTCCCTTTCCTTAACAAAAGTAAAAGAAAATAAAGGCAGATGGCCAACTCTTTCCAATATCCGTTTGCTTTATTTGAGCAGTTTAATGTAGTGAAACAGAGTGAAATGTTGCTACTTGCTAAATGGTAAACAACACCATTACCCAGAATTCAGCAGCAGACTGATACAAAACAGGGTGCTGGTGATTAATTAAACTGTTGCTGTAATTGTAATGCATGATACATAATAGATAGTGTGCTGTGTATTTTAAAAGCTTCAAATTAGCAAAGAATAACTTCCTTACGTAGCACATCTCCATTCCACGCTGTTAATGCACAAATAATCAAAAATAAAAGGTCGTTACTGCTAACTAATAAAAAGAATGTATTTTGATTTTCCTTACCCTGTAACCATGTGCTGGAGCAATTGCATATTGTGGGGCAGCAGATCATACAGCCCTGCAGAAAAATGTGAGCCTTTTTCTCCTGTCTCTCTTGGATACAAAGACACAATATTCATTATTAATCAATAACAATTAGAATGATCAGCCTGAGCCGAAAAATATCAGGATCTGCTTCTGAGGTGTTATAATCCCAGTTATCACCACCTCCCTCAAAAGAGCAAAGTTCATGTTCTGCAAATAACTACCATGAACACTCTCATTCATGTGGCAAACTGAAGCCTGGCTCCCACGGAGAGGTAGGTTGAAGTTACTTTCCCTATTCCCTGGGATACTGAAGCACACACCTTAATTCAAGAGTGATAGCGTGCCTTGTTGTGAAGGACAAGACACATCTTTAAGTTCAAACATGTCCTGAATGCCTAGCCAAACTTGGCCTAAATCCCTCTTGTGTATCAGGTTTGAGCCAATAATAAAACAAGCTTAGCCTGCTAATTTTTTTTGGTTTTTTGCTCTGTTTACACAGTATCTGTTAACCAGGGCAGGATGCTCTCACTTTGATGGTTTTCTCACTCACCACCAAAGATTTAAGACCTGATCCCTCAGATTGTGCATCTCTGTTGGGGTCTCTGAGCTGAGCTGCTGCAGCCTTTTTTCCATGAACTGCATTTGTGGCACCTGCCCTCCTTATGCAATACAAACACCAATTTAGATGATCGACGCTAGACCCATGGCAATTGAAAAACTTAATTTTCTTTTCCAACTCTGAGTGCTCCTCTGCCTGACTATCTCTGGTTTGTCTGTGGGGTTGCAGAGGTTTCTCTGGACCATGCTGTACCTGCCACTGACAATCATCCAAGGGCAGAAATGTCCCACATTGGTGTTACACTGTTAACAGGCCAACTGTGAAGGGTGAATAATCAAACTGAGTACTTCACCATTTCATTTTTATGTCACTGCAAAAATAATTATTTTAATAAATTCTTAAAAACAGAGAACACTCAAACCAAATAAGGCCTTTTACCCTGATTTCAGTTTTCTGCATTAATTTTTGATACTCAGATACCTTCACATAACTGGCAAGTATTCAATGCACTATATTTACTCTCTGATCAAGATTTTCTCCATATCTTCAGGTACCCTATCCACATACTTATATGGGTGCTTAGTTCCTGCTCAGTTCTCAGTTAGTGACTAAGAAGGAGATAGTTGAAGGGAGATTGTGAAGGATAGAGGAGAGAAATTAAGTACAACTGCTGCCTGTGTTTACAGATGAGGTTCACAGGATTATATGTCTCAGAGAAATTTAATAAGATTCTGTGAGTATGTGATGTACTCTACTGCCTTGTGTGCATAAGAGCTGCACACAGGTCTTGACACTCATATTTATTCATAAAGGATTCTGAAATGGCATGATTTTAAATATAGCCTAAAATCCAAGGATAGTAATAAGGATGGAGGATGATAGTGGAGCCTGATGCCTTAATTAATGCAAAGGCTAACCCTGATTTTTGAGAAATGGCAAGTTCTTCTGCCTACACCCGTGCAGCTGCCATCCTCTGCTGTGCAGAGAGGTGTGAATCCTTGGCCAGAATGCAAAGAAATAGTGCAGCCCTAGTCTGGCTGCACACTGCTGTTAGAGGGTAGAATAAACATCTATCTGCTACCTTTTTTATATCCTTCCTGCCATTCCCATGATCTAAGGATGTGTTGTTTATCCATGCTGCTTAGTTTATCCATGCTGCTTAGTCTCCTTCTCCTTCAACTCCTTCTGTTTCCCTCTGTGAGGGATGTGGGAATGCCTGTAATAACTTTTATTAATATTATATGTTCCATCTACTTTTTGGAGTGCTGTTGGAGTGCTTACAATATTGCAAGGGGTTAATTCCAGTGAGGCATCTCAGCTTCGAGGAAAGGAAATGACGTTGGGATAGTAGACCAGGTGATGAATTTGCTGAACAGGCAAGGCAGGCAATGCCTTCATGTTTTACCTCCCTTTGCTTTGGCTCTGGAGTACTGAGGAGGATAAAGTGCTGAAAAACAAAGCTATGGAACGGGAAAAAGAAAAGTTCCCTGAGTAGGAAAGCAGAAACAAGCCAAATTTCAGTTTGAGGACTCAGAGATGACAGCTACTGTGATCCATGTCCACCTCTGCCTTCTTCAGCACCAGGAACCAGCTGAAATGCAGCCCACCATTATTTGTAGGTCTTTAACATTCAAGTAAAATAAAAACATCCCTTCATCATTCCATACATCTTCTCTCTGTTTTGGCTACTTGGCACCATCCTGTTTCTCTTCTTAACATATGAATGTTTGCATGCTTCCAGCACTTTCTACATTTTCATCTGGCTTCATACTGCTCCTCAAAACCAACAACTTCCAGAAATATTACTTGATTATTTGCCCAGTTTCTTGCCTTATCTCCCTCTTTTTGTATGAGTCTTTATCTTACTTTAGGTTACACGGTACTTCAAGGAGGAATTGCATGAGCCCTGAATTTACTTTTTCATAACCTTAGCTTAGTCACTGTTTCTTCAGCATTTTGTTTTCTCAGCTATGGTTTTGATTGACTGTAAATTTTCAGTTTAGCTTTTACACACTTCCCACATGGATATATGCATATATCCATGCCTACAGATTGCAAGTTGGCTGCTTGGTTTACAATGTTAAGACAAGCTGTAAGAGTCCAATTTTGCTCAACTAGTGCTAAAGAGTAAGTAGTACACAATTACAATATTGTTTTTTCTTGATGGCTGAAACATTATTGACAGTCTCTTTTAAATACCTTTTATGCAGCACATCTGAAAGACGTTCAAAATGTGTATTGAGACACCTTTCAAAGTGCATCATGCTTCCTATGATTAAGTGATTTAGGGAGTGGATAATAAGACACATCATTTTACTACTGATTTGCTCAGGCATTTGTGACAGATGCAGGAGAGCAGTTTGACTCTGAGTATGCAAATGAAAATGATGCTGACCCCACAAGGCATTATCTGTGCAGGAATGCACAGGCTCTACTTTGCAGGAGGGTACGAGAGTAAAGATGTTTTTCCTGGTCCATGAAAAGTGTTCGTGAAAATACCTGGCCAAGCTAATATTTACTGTGCAGGAATATTTTAGAAAATGAACACTGACTTCTCATTTTAACTCTCGAAAAAGTTACTGAGGACTGTTTATGCTTTTTTTCACCTCTGTTAGTATACTTGCATGAACATACATAGGTTAAGGTATTTTCCAGGTAATATAAGCCTCTCCAGCACAACAGCCTTGTAAATACTGATGGATTCCTCACTCACCCTTATAGTGGCACCTCCAGTTTCTCTAACTCCATCTTCTCTCCCTCTCTCTGTTCCACTCTTTTAAGAATTAAGAATTGTACTGCTCTTTGATTTTTTTTCTCATTTAATAGGCTATGCACAGTGGCATTAACTCTTGCTTCCCCTGATTTCTTTGTTTTGTTTTTTTTTTCTTCAAAACTGTATTAAGCAGAGTGAAGTTTCAGGAAGATATTACTGTCTATCCAGAGAATAATCTTGAATCTCACACCTAGAGTGATAGATTTGTTGTGGGGCTTCTCAGCATCACTTATCCAAGCTAACATTCTTGCACCAGGATGTCAGTTCCACTCTGTGTGAAGGTCTGGTGTATTTTTAATGGACATCTCAATCTCACATCACCTCAGAGGGATGGGCAGGGAAAAGTGTCTAAAGGTAAGTATTTATATTAAATATAAGGATTTTTCTTTCGGTATTTGGTAAAGTACCTATTAAATTATTTGGTATCAAGCATTTTGTTATGTAAATAAGGTTTGCATGTGTTTATGAAGACTTTCTCTAATGTCACATATTACTATTATTAAAGATAGGAAACAGCTGAATTTTTTTTTGTATAACAATGAAAAAAGTTTTATTCATCTTGTTTAGCAATTTGACAGTCATGTTCAGATCAGTGTCATTCATTTAGTTTATATAAGCCCATGAAAAAAAGTTTATAAAACTATGCAAGAAATAATTAGGTGAAAAAAAAATATTCACTTCCTAGCCAATCTGAAGCAACTAAATACCCAGATAATACCAGGCTTACTCAAAGTGTCATGAGAAACAGCTGTTTGACCATGCTGATTTCATTCTGAGAGTTCCTGAGATTCCTGTAGGATTTGAGATTTTCACATGGTGTGGTTGTGTGACAAGCATAGTACTTTAATAACCATCTTAGTAGTTTTCTGGTGTCATTGTTATGCTGCAATAAATGTAATTCCTTTGTTACCTGGTACCTTGCTGTATAAGATCCAACAAAACCATAAGTGCCATAAAAAGCTGGTGCTCAGAAATCTGAAGGAGGGTAGGTGGTCATCAATTTCTCTGTGGAGAACCTGGTAAATAGTTATGGAGGTCTTTTCTCTCTCACTGTGGACACAAGGGCTTTTTAAGGTCTTTTGCCCTGATTTTGTTCAGCTGTCATGCTGCTTTATAGATGAGTCACAAATGATGTCACAGGAGGAAGAAAATAAAATTCCTGGTGTGAACATCTTATGCACATGGCAAAGCGTGACCACCTAAGGAACAACAAAATTGTGACGTCTTAGTTTAAGGATTTGTGGGGAAAACTGGGAAGAGGTGGTGGAAAATGACCCATTAGCATATTGGCATAGTAAAATAAAGCACAAACTTTTTCGATACAAATATATTAGACCATAAGATCTGGCACCAGAACAAGTGAAACTGAGTTTTTCTTGCTGTGTATACTCTGCTTCACTATTCAAACAGCTTCATCACTGGCATTTGGACACCGTGGAGAGGGCAGCAACATCTTGATGGGAAATCTGGATTTTGACTCTTCCTGGATGGCTTCTTGTCACAGCTTTTGTGTTGGTGCTGAGAGCTGCCACTGTCCCTGGAGGCACAGAGACAAATAGACTCACAGAGGGTCTGGTGAGGCCCCCACTCACATTGTTCAATGTTGATAGCTGCAATCTAAATAGCTGCTGTCAATAGATATCTTTTCTGGGGCAGAGGGTAGAGATTATTGAGGAATCACGTGTCTGGACAGGGATCAAAAACTGCATCTGTATTGTCAGTCAGGGAGCTCTGCATAACATTGAGTGAAAACATGAGTAAAACATGTCCAACATGATTTTACTGGAAATGTCAGACTTAGCTGATCTAAAAGTATTTTTGACAAGCCAGTGGTTCTTTGTAGTACTAGCTGGAACTTGCTTTGAAGTGACTTTGCTGCTTTTTTATACTGCAAAAGCTCAAAGGTCAGTAGATTTATCCATTCGAAGGTCTCTGTGGAGAGGTCAGCTCAAAGCTTCACTCTGTTTCACTCATTCAAACGAACACAGGGAGACTGCAGAGGTTAGTTAGGAGATAGGATTACACTGTCTGCAGTGTGGAGAAGGTGTGCCTCTCAATGTCCCTATTATAGCTATTTCTATGTGAACAAATGACCCAATTCATAAACCAATCTTTCATGAGATCACCGTGCTCTACACAGGATCTCTATAAATGTATCTGCAATAATAATCAGTTGTATAAAGGTATTATCTACCAACAGATTCACAGGACTCGAGGTGTCTGCAGTCATCAAGGTAAGACCTGTAGTATATGAGAAGCTGGATTCCTGAGAAAGAGTTTGTGCTGAAAATTGTGGGGTTTGCCTCTGTGTTTGTTCATGAGTGCATAACCTTTTGTTTCAGGCATGCATCCTCTTCTGCTTACCCATGTTACCCTGAGATCAGACAACTGCAATGCATTCTACTTGCAGCTGTTTCTGGAGGGAATTTAACAGCACGAGCTATCCCACTTATCAAAGGCAGGGAACATTTAACAACAATGTGCCACAAACCACAGCAATTCCCAGTGGTCTCTTGGGTAGGATTCAAGGTGATGGCATTGACCTTTATAAACCAAAATGGTCTGGCCCAGCTTATTAGAGCCTTCCCTCCACGCAACACTCACAGCAGTAATTGAGAAAGGTTCAAGCTGTGTTTTGGGATATTGCTTTGATTGTATAAAAGCTAGAGCTTTTCTTCTGCAAATTCTCCCAAGTATATCGGGTTTTGAGGGAGATTATGGAAAGGACTGTAACAAGAGGTTGATGGATTGTTCATCAGAGAGGAATACCACATTGTGAAAACATAGTATCTTCCTGACTTTGCCTGTTGCTGGCAAGAAGTTTCATTTGACTTTGATTGAGTTGAAATCACTAGCCCATTGGATCAGCAATTCATTCAGGAGAACATCATTTTATCTGCAACACAGGAAGAGCAACTATGTGAACACTATCCTGCTGTCCTAAAGCTCAGGCTGTAAGGGCAGCCAGCCTCCAAACCTCTGTTTAGTTTCTAACAGAGGAACTATTTCCCAGACTTTGTGGTGGTGTTGGGGCAATGAGAAGTGAAGGTACTGCTGAGATGCACTGATCTTCCCCAGAAATCCTGGTTATTAAAGAACCTTCTCAACTCTGTACCTTGGTGGGGAGAGGATGCGTAATAAGAGAAAAAAACCCCATTGTATGCCTGTTGTAGAAGTATGTAATTCAATTGCTTCAAAACAGGAACTTAAAAAAAATACAGTTAATTTTTCCATTTCATAAGTGTTATAAATTAGAAATCTTGAGTTTTAAACAAAAATTACCTAGACTTGCCCACAGGAAACTGTATTATTTTCTGTTATTCTTGCAGATTACTTCCTTTTGAAGTTGAGTGCTCATGTCATCTGGTGCTTCATTCACAGCATGGAAAAAGCCTTAGGACACAGCCTGAGTCTGCCTGTAATAGAGAGAGGAGCAGCTCCCAATCATAATAAAGTTAAGGTAGGGTGGTTTCTCAGCATATGTAAGTTGTTTGAAGAGAGAGTAGCATAACACAAAGGCACAGCTATGCCCCATGTCAGTGCCAGGAAAGGACTACAACTAGCTTTAGCATCCTTCATGAGGACTCTGTGTGAGCTTGGAAGTGGCAAAATACGGAAATGGGGAAGCTTAGGAGGGATTTATCTGAGACCTGGAAACCTGGTTAAGGAGTTTCACTGGGTATGAGCAGGGTCTGTCAGACTCTGTGCCATATCCAGTATGTCTGTAACAGTGCTTTGGAAAGCAGACTACTATGAATTAGAAAAGGGAGAGGAAAGGTAAAGATATCATCTGAATACAACTGCTAATCTCACAGGATTCCTGCTTTGCTGCTGGATATGAAAAGTCTTTGGCCTACCTAATAAGAGCCCATATGCTAAGAGAAAAGAAAAAAATGCACAGAATTTTCAAGTTACTCAAATTTTTCTGAGTAGCAACAGCTCCTGAAGGAATGACAGAAATGTTTTATCCTTCCTCCCTTCCCTGTTTATAGCTCTGACCTGCACTTCTTCAGCACTTCAAACAAAGGCAGAAACTCTGTATTTGCTCTGCCTGGATTTTGTTATTCCAGGTTCCTTGTGTGACAGCAGAGTCTTCTCAGATTGCTCTTATCTGTGTTAGCTGGTGGGGATGTTAAACCTCAGAGCCCTGAGATCCCACGCACCATCAGAGCAACTATCACAGCACATGTTGGCCTCCCAAGATATAAACAAATCTTCCAGTATCAAAAGGCAATAAAACACAGAAAACTTTAATCTTCTGATAGTTTTATAGTGAATTGCTTCTCTGTGAAGTGTCCTAGATGGTGTTTCTCTGATAGGCACAAGACTGAGAAAGTAGGATAATACGGCAATCCCTACACTTTTACCATCATTTTAACAGTGCACATAATTTCTAGAGCAATCTCTCTTGTGTATTAAAATAGACACACCTGTAAATATGTCCTAATATGTTAAGCACAGAACCGTTTTACAACATCAATGGATTTAGAAAGAGCGAAGGATTTAAGTCGGAGATAGAGTTAAAAGAAAAATTGTACCATGGAGATGATATCTTTATTTTTTTTCGGAGCATCCAGGGCTCCTGTTACCCAGATGAGCTCAGGGCTGACATCATGTAAAGCTCTATCTCCTCTGCTATGATTCTCCTTCTCACCTAGTAAGCTGTCACCACTGTTCAGGTAGAAGCCCAGATTCAATCTGTCATTAAGCACCTAACATGAGGATCATATTTCTCTGTAGTTGCTCAGTTGTCAAAGAAAGGTCATTTCAGTCTACTTAAACATTGGATCACCCTCGTGAGTTGCCTGGCCCTCCTAAGACCAGAAGGGAGCCCTGGGAAGCCTATGCACATATACCCAGGCTCTTGGATGCACTTTTGCCTCCTATGCATCCAGGGACTGCATCTCCACCAGATGCAATTCTTTCTTGACCCACCCCTCCATCCTCCAGCCTTAATCCTTTGCAATGGCCACAAAACATAGCTCATGAGATGTACAGTTAAAAAGCATGTGGACATCATGCTAGGAAAGACTATATGCAGAATGCTGAGTAGAAAATGGAGTGGAGAATATGGAAAGGGTATGGATCTGGGATGTGCTTCCCCACAGGAGGTGGATGCTCCCTACCATGTGTGATACCCACTCACATACAGATGAATTGTCTTTGCTGCTCTGCTGGCTGCTGGAAAGGAAAGGTGAAAAATCAGAATGGCCAATGGCTCTTTTGCTATTTGAGGAAGAGACAAGAAGGTTGCACTGACCTTTAAGAGAAGCCAATGTTCCCTGCAGGACAAAGCTTTGGAATTAAGTTGCTCTAAATAGTCAGTGGGTTGGAGACTATCCTTATTATGGGCTTATTCCAGCTAAGGTCTCTCTGCCTGGGCAGTTGGGGTGTGAAAGATGCTGCCTGGTTACACAGATCAGCAAGTTCTCAGGCTTCTTGGAGTGTATCAGCGAGTCTATCTCTATGGCTCTAGTAGTAGTAATAGAAAGGCATCCAATTAAGTATATGGTACCTATAATTTTAGAGAAAATCACTCACTCAAGTAAAGTCCTTACTCCAATACTTTAAAACAAGGAGGAAAACCCACCAAACAAGTACATTATATGCTTGGGAGAGTCCTTATGACCAGTAGGTTTCCTGACACATGACATACATGTGAACTCTTACTTCCCTGTATAGGCACAGACACAGAAGTGCCTTATATACAAAGGAGATTGTCTCACCTTCCCCTTCTCCAAATGATTTTTATTCAGGTTTGTTCCAGTTCCCCGATTACCTGAAACCCAGTCTGCTTCAGCTAGAACATAATCCTCAGCTGGTCCAATGCTGGAGAGAGGCTTTAATGCATTGCTCCACTGGCAAGGAGGCAGCCCTTCATCCTGTGATGAGTGGCTCATCTCAGTCCCACTAGCCCCCAGCCCAGCTCTCAGGACTGGAGTTCGTGCAGAAGCTCCCACTAGACAGCATAGCCCTGACACCAGAGGAGATCCCTTTGCCCCTGCCAGGTCCTCACAGAATATTGGTTCCTGAGACTCTCCCCATTGCTGCTTGTGAGGGTCTCTGTCCTGCTGGAAAGCTTAGGGAAAAGGGTTGATGCTTTTTAAGAGTGACTCTTGGATTTAATTAGGAGTGCTCCCATCCCCATTCCTTCCTTCTCCTCTGCTCTGAGAGTTACCCACAATATAGATTTCTGTAGAACATGGGTAAAGCTCTGATCTGTTTTTTGCTGGAGCTACATGAGGAACAGAATCAGGCCCACCAGCTATTTTTTAGAAAAAAGAAATATATATTTCTCTTGCATCATGAAACTTCCTTGAGGAGATTTCGTTACGTTATGATCCAAGTCCTGCTATTTGGCACAGCAAGTAATTATTGTACAGTTACTGATTTTGTGACTCACTCCTTTGCAGATCCGTTCTGCTTCTTCGGATTCATTACAAGCCTCAAGGAGCTGAGCAGAAAAACAGCATGTCCCACCTTCACATGTCAGATAGTAAAGCTTAGTCATGCAGCTTAAAATAAAGTAAGCAAGGGGCAGATGGCAAAAAGGACAAAATGTGGCTTATTTAATCTGCCTGTGTTTGCAAGGAAGTAATTGTCTTTTAGGCTCCAGAAAACAGAGTGCTACCAGAAGACAAACAATGAAGTCTCTCTTTCCAGGGCACATATGACACTATTTGTATAGCTTCAACAGAAGCCTGAAGTTAATTCAGGGCTTTCAATAAAATTTACATTCACCATATGTAGAGGATAAAACACCTTCCTTGAATTTGGAAGCTGAATTGACCTGCTTCCCCTCCCTCATGTGATCAGTTCACCCAGAGAAACTGTAATCCTCTTTTGAGCCCATACAGTAAAAATGTCTTTAACAAAACAGACCTTCCAACATAAAACTATTACGTGAGGAAACAGGGCACTAAGTGGTACAATAACTTGAAACACATAATACTGTCAGAAACAATGACTGTAGGCTTGACAGTTTCCATCAAACTGGTACCAATTTAAAGCTTTTAGTAAGTGCAATCATTAATGTATGCAGAGCTGTTAAGTAGTGAGTCAGAGTAACTTAGCTACATTTTGTTTTGTACTGACAAACCACAAAAGAACAGCTCAAGTACTGGAAGTGCAGTTGCTCATTAGATTTTTCGTTTTGCAAATACCTTTGGAGTTTATTCAGTTATTTTCAATGAATGCATAAAGTGCAGTTCTGCACAGGCTGAAAGGATCTCTTTCTTGCCACAGATAAAAAAAGATACATTTTAAACCTACCATGTTACTGGTGAGAAAATGAGCCCTGAGCAAAACCGAGAAGAGGGATAGTCCAAATCAAACTCTCTAAATACTCTGAAAAGTTTTAACTTTTAGATGTTTTTGAGTAGGGAGCACCTCCTGAAGATCCCAAAGCCAACCATATGTAACACCCTTTGGGGAGTCAGAGAAGCCCTGGCTAACTCTAGAGGATGCTGCATTGTGTCTGTACCTGTTGACAAATGACAGCTGGGAGGTGTGCACAACTGCAGAAAACAGAAATCTGATGATGCCTACAAATTTATTCTACATTCCTGGATTTCCAGACTTGAGGTCCAGTAATTTCTAGGTGTCTTTATAAAACAGAGAAGGAGAGGCAACCATTAGGGAGAAGGAACATCAGCCATTGTGAGGAGACACTTGAGCTGAAACTCATGTAAAGGAAAAGATTGGTGAGAGGGGAAGGTGTTTCATGGTTATAAAATCATGGAGATGACAGCTAACATTAATGCAGCTCTTTCAGTTGTCAGGACCAGTCGTCCAGGCACTCAGTAACTATTACACGACTGCTTTAAAACAGACAGAAGGAAACTCTGGACAAGCTTGTATAGCAAGATGGTTTCAGCTGGTTCAAGGAAAATATGAACAAATCCACAGACAAACAGTACAGTAATAGAGTGAATAAATGAATGTGCCCTCCATCATCTCTAATTTTGGGACTACAGTGAATGGATTAGAGGAGAGGGCCGGGTTGCTGCTGTTGGGGCAGAACACTTAGCCAAATGGCCCACTACTTGGGGCCAGCTGGGCATTCTTGTTTCCTATTCTTATTTCCTGGACTCTAGAGATAGACAAGGTGGTGTGCTAGGCATAAATATTGGAATCTGTATGTGCCAAATTTTAGTAATGGTTCTCACTTAGCTGCTATCTAAAGTCTTTACTGGCTTTTGATTTTGAGGTTGCAGTTCATCTAGTGTTTAAAGATCTACTCCTGGACTTGTCTAGAGGCATAAAAAGCTTGAAAGTGAAGAAGAGCTCAGCACCACCTTCATCATTACCCTCAGGAAGCAGTTTTTTCTACCTTTTTCATCAAGTGGAGAAACTTCGTTTACTCGTCCACTTACCTGTTTTCTTGAAGAAAGACATGAAAGAGCTGAGATGCTTCCTAGAGGATAACTTCAGAGCTGATCACTGTGTGGAGGCCAAGCATCAGAAGAGAGACCTAAGGCACAGTCCCTTCTTCTTCACATTTAAAAGGTCCTTTTACTTTTGTATTAACAGCAGTAGGAGTTTTGGGAGTTGGTTGGAAGCTAGGGTAGTGAGGTAGGATGAGAGATGTGTAGCTGCGGCATCTGTGTCCTGTCCTAGGAATCACGCATCCTCTCTGCAGAGCAGTTTTTCTTTGTATAAGAGTTTCTCTTACAAGGAACATGACCAGTTTTGCTTACAGCACTCCTTAGCTCAGTCTTCCCACTGCTCCTGAATGTTGCATCTCTTGGACTAATCATCCTACCATGTTTCTGTCTCCCTGTCTAATGTACTGGGTTAGTGTTGAATGATACTTTCAAAGGCATTTGTAACATCAACAAAATAGTCTAGTGACATGTGAAAATCTGCCTTTCATTTTAGGTCAAACATATTTACCTGCAGGTTACCTACTCAATTTCCTCATTACCTAGTGATCTTCCTGGAAATCTAGTAAGACCAGAAACTACTACTTTACTGTGTGGCTATAGCAATGAAGTAAATGCAAAGGAGCATGCTAAGAGAAGAAAAATGCCACTGATGTTTCCAAACCACCATTAAAATAAAAGTAAAATAAATCTGGGGCCAGGTCAGACAGTCAGGTTAGTTCTGATTTTGTCAAAACCAGATTATTTCTGCCTTAAAAGCAACACAACAGAAGTGTAAATGTGGTATGTCATGTCCTGTTGCAGCTCTCTGTACCTCACACTGTGCACAAATTTTATTTTGAAGATGATGGTGTTTGCCAAGGTGTCACAAAGGGTTGTTATCCTCCAAGACAGCAAGTTCCTAAAGCACCACCAATGCAGCAAATTCCTATTATTTGACTTTTAAGTTACCTTGACTCAATATGTCTCCACTATGGCTTTCCCAGGAGTGAAAATAATGATAGAAGAATGATTCAAAAAGCAGAAACAAAACCAGAGAAGCATTTGGTCTTATCTTTTTTTTTTTTTTTTTAATAGAGGCCTGGGGAAAAGACAAGTTAACTCTTCTGATAAAGAAAAGAGGTTAATCTTACCTCAGAAAGATTTTCAGTATCTGCCATCCAACTCCTCCTCTCTAAATTCAGGCACCTCTGTTAGTAATGTGGTGTCTGATTAGCAAAAGTATTTAGCAAGCTAATGTTCACTGTCCACAGCAGGAGGCTCACACAGCTTGGCTGATGAGAAATGAACTGCCTGAAGCTAGCTTTTAATGGCAACTAATTTCCCATATTTGATACTCAGCTCAGCCAACTAATATCTAGCTCAACCGTGACAAGACAATCACAGTTCCTTTTGAAAATCCTTTAATCTGGGATGCAAACCAGTGTGCTCAAGGCTATAATGAACTTCTGAGATTATGTACTGGCTATTTTATAGGAGGTATATTTTCTCTTTTCTTTTTCCTTTTCTGCCTCAGAAAGGCTTAAGAATATATGTTTTCATAGTTTCCTGCTTTTATGCAATTTGCTTAGTGCACAGAGATAATCTTCTCCTAAAAGTCAGTGACAAAAGTTTTAAAAGGACAAGTAAACAGCTTTCCCGTCAGATAACCCATAGGATGTGGCAGTTCACAACAGCACAACATCATAAGTGGCTTTTAAATCAACTGATCTTGTTATTCTGAAAGTGTTTTAAATATCTAACATGTTTTATACTGCGCTGGCTTGGGCTTTGACAAATCCCATTACTCTCTGTTACTCTATCTCATTACACAGTGAATTATTAAATAGAACACTTAACCTAATTAGATATTATTGCCATGATGCATACAGACATCCTGAAACGAGTCATTCCTTTTTGTTGTTCTGACTAGTCCTTCAGTTGTTTTTTATCGCTTCTGTGTCAGTGGTGGTTTTTTTTCCTTCCCCAAGAAGCATCAAATCTCTGGTAGAAGAAAAGTTTTTTTGCTGTTTCTTTTCTAAATGGTTTTTGGATGTAACAATACACAATGCATAGATGCATGTTTGTAAGAGCATGTGTGTCTGTACATAGATACACACAAAAACACACAACTACAAATTATTCTGGGCCACAAACACAGTTTTTCTCCTCTAGCAGTGTGCACTTTCATTTCTGTGGAGATAGAAAGATATGCTTAGCAATATTTTGGATTTAGACTAGCCTAAAAATTTTCATTCCAAAGACAATCATTCCGGGTTGGAGAAAAGTCTTCACCTCCTCTATAACTTGGCTGACAACCCCAGCCTGTACCAGTCCAGTGCAGGGCCATAGAGCCTTTTCTCAAGCCCTCACTGGTGGCTGAAGTGTGCTTCTGTAAGGATGTATGGGAAAATTCCTGGCTAGTAATTTCAGACCACTATCGGATTAACAAAGCCAGGCTAGTACATTTCCTCAATCTTTTCAAAATACAGTGCAGCCATGGCTGGCTAATTGGAAAAGATGCTTCAGCCACGGCTGGCTAATTGGAAAAGATGCTTCCTATCATATAGTATACTTTTAAATTAACAGACTGTCACTTGTGGATCTGTTTCAGATAATTTCATTATTTTTCCAGCAAACTTTCAAAATAAAATATTTATTTTCCCCACTCATACTGTGCAAATCAGGTCAAAAATATTACTTGACATAGGCATAACTTGTAAAAGTTGCTTTGGCTATTTACCAAGCTGTCACGTTTATCTGTTCAGTGGCATCTCCCATATTTGGAAACATGACAAATGCTGTAGACAGTGTTATTGTTGTGGGAGGCAGTTATCCCATGTTTAATGATGCTAACTATAGAATATTAGTTTTCAGAAATGGCCCATGTGTATCTTCCATTCAAGTAGAACCCTCCAAAATGTATTAACTCACAGCTAGTTCATGCTGTCTGAAGACATCTGTGCTGAGGATGTCTTGGAAGTGATGCAGTTTCTTAGAGAATGTCCCCATTGCCATTTGCTTTGTATGACACCACGGGCCCTTCTGTGTGTCCCCCTTTTCCTTGCTGCCCACCATACATGAAATAGCCCGGTGTGTCAAGTCCTTCTTACATTTGTTTTATGTTTTTTCGTGATAAACATTAGAAAATTTTTTGTTTCTTGTTCTTTTACTCCCATACACATCCTCCTTCTACATCTATTTCTTTAAATCAAAATGATGCAATTGCAGCTCCGCAGTCAAGATTGACCTTCATTTTTCCACATCAACACCTGAGTTAAATACTTTTGCTACTCACAATGTGTCTTAGCAATCACAACTCTGTGTCTTGTGAATATTCACAATATTTCAATGTATTTTATGTTGAAGAGGAGAGAGACACTGAAACATGCATCAAATAAGAAGAGAAAATATAAAATGGTGGCTACTGTCTGAGTCAACGAGCTGCTTGTGTTCTTAACTGTATGTATAAAAGTGAGATTACTGGATTACTTTAGCTATTTTATGAGTTAAATTAGAAACTGATGTGCCTGACATTAAGACTCTTACTAGACAATGTTACTTGATGCTGCTTGACAAGTATTCTCAACGTGGATGAGCTGGTTTCAAAAAGACCAGACGTAAGTATTGCCAATTCCACAATCTGAAAATCTGCACATCTTAAAAATGTTTCACTCAGTATCAGGAAACTACATTCAGAAAAGATGGTATGGATGAGATAGATTTTTTTATATACCATTGAATATCTGAGATGCAGCAGCATGCCCACCCAGAGCTTGCTGAGACATGTTGTTTTACAATCCTGTCAATATCCACAGAAATTCAAGCCCAAAATTTGCCAGGAATTGAAGATAAATATCAATGGTATTGCAAAAAATGTGCCCTCTGTAAGTCTCTATTTTAAATGGTGTATTTCTGAAGTGAAAAGAGATTCCTAGTGCTTGTTTTGATGGTACATATGCGATTGTGTTGTGTTGGGGGAAACGTGTTTAGAAGACTTTCTGAATGTAAATCCAAGAGTTCCAAAATTAGAAGAAAGGAGATTAGGAGATGGAGGTTTAGGAGAGAGGGATTAGAAGAATGGGTGTCCATCTATGAGCTCTTAACTAGAGCCCTTGTGAAAGAGCATAGTCTGTGCTCACATGATCCCAGCTGCTTTCCAAAGGACTCTTGGCTCATTCAGTTCATGGAAGGGAGGATGTGTTATATCTGTGTGGGAAAAAGTTTATTACCTGCAGGGTCTTCGCTTTCTTTGTGACTGCTGTTAGGTTACTCTCAGTGCTTCAGGCAGGATGTCATGAAAAGAGAAGGGCAATGTCAGAGAACCCCTGGAAAACTGATTAATCCCTCATTCCACTACCAAATTCTAGTGTGATGCTGGACAGTCATTTGGATTGGCCAATAATTGCATGTTCCTCTATTTGAAAGTGCTTTAGATGAGAATTTCTACTTAAAAAGTGCCAAGCACTTCTGACTGTAGTGAAATTCTTGAGTGTATACGACTACATTATGCTAAGTACTCTAAAAGATTAATTCCTAGACATCCTAAAGTGGGCACCTAAAATTAATGGGCTTTTTTTTTCCCTACTATTTTCATCTTAATCTCTTTACATTCCTCACTAGTCAAATGAGATAATTATACCTCTCTCCATCATCAGGTTGTTATGTAGATAAAGTCATAAAAGGTTTTGAACCAGTAAGGTGTTACAGTGATGAGTGCTTTGAAGAAGACTTGCAGTAAAATGCCTGTATTCAGTACCAGGATTGGATGTGGTGTATGGGAAAGGGCCTTCCCCTGACAGGACTAGAACCCAAAGTGATCCAGTACATGGTGAGAATTATCCTGTCTGAACACCCAGTGAAACCAGTCGTGTGCCTCAGCACCAGGATCAGTCAAATCAAGACTGCTTCATGTCTTTAGCTAGGGTCAAGCCTCACTGGAGATTTTTTCTTTTGTCTTAGTTCTCTGACAGGTAATAATGAATGAGTTCTGAAGGTTTTCTTAGTTCTCTGACAGGTAATAATGAATGAGTTCTGAAGGTTTTCTTCTAAAGGAGTCAGTTAAAAGTATCCAGATGCCCACTCTCATAAAAAAGCCCCCAAACCCACACAAAGTACAGACTGTGAGGTCTCACTCACCTTTGAGAAATTTTGGTTGAAACTCATTGGTACATTTAAAGCACTGTGGTCATCAAAACCATGATATGTCAAGGGAAGTGTAAAAATAATTTGTGGGGGTAGACAGGTACCTGAGCATTTGTATTCAGGGTGACAGCTGAACCATGTTTCTCATGTTTCATAGTGATTTAAAGCTTCATACTGTTCTAATTGGCTGTTTCATATTCAACCCTATTTTAGAAAGGGAACTGAAATATCAGCTATGTTAAATAGCTTTATAGACCCACTGCATGGAGAAACAGGAAGTCTGAGATCCTAATATGAGCACCACAGGTCTTGTCAGGCTTGAGCCAGCCTTCAGTGAAGAGAACAGCTTGTTACCCTTTCTGTGGGTCCTCTCCTGAAAGAGGATGGTGTTGCATTGTGGGATAAAAGGCTCATGACATGAAGGATCCCAGAAACACAAGGACAGATGGAGGGGCTTCAATACCCTGGTCAGGGACATGAACCACTGCCCCTGTTTTCAAATTAAACTCTATTTTGAACTATTTTCCTGAGTAGGGGACATTAAGGGACATGGGTCCAACAGCTGGAGTTATACCAGAGGACATGGGGTCCTGGGTGCCTGGGGTGCCAGCAAGTGGAGAGGCCAGAGCCCATGTGCACTGCCTGGGTGCCCGTGTACCAGTGTGGATTGCTACCAAACATCAAACTGGTCTTGGTTGCTGGAAAGACAGGCAGGGACCAGAGGGTCTGCCAGTTCTCCACCAGCAACTGAAGGGGCTGCCTTAGAAGCCCATGTGTCTGGGTGTCAACAGCTGGGAAGATGGGAGATCCAGGGACAGTTTTGGGGCAGACAAAGTGTTTAGATACAGCTAGTAGAAGGACCCATATGTTGTGTGTATAGGTACACATTTTTCCCCATTAGCAGCTGTCATCCTGATCAGCTAGACAGAGGAACAGGATGAGGCCACGGTGCTGTTTGTACTTGCAAGGGTTGTGTTTCCCATCTGTGTGGATCCACGTGGCTGGTCACAGGTACACATGTACGTGTACACATACGGTGTGTGCTGAGCCCGTGGGGAATGCGCGCTCAGCCTCACTGCCGGCTGATCCGGAGCCTACGGAGCTGCAGCAGCCTCCCTCTGTCGGGCTGCTGGGCATGACAACCCCTAACAGATGGGCCCTCCTCTGCCAGAAGGTTTCAAACCCATCTCCCGAACAACTAAGGAATGCTGCTCAGGAATACTAGATTTGCTTCCAGGATGCAAAGAGCTATGGTCCAATGGCTACAGATCCGCTTGTATCTCTTCCTCTGAACCTGTCCCCTGCCGTAGCCTCACCTGCTGGACAATCACTTCTCTCTTGGGAACAGCAGGCAGCACTCAGCAGCTCTGTTTCAATAACACATTCACTACACAAAACAGAAAACACCGCTGCATGCCTTCTTCCCTTTGTGATAATACTGATAATACTTCCCTGCTCCATACTGTTCTTCCTCCCTTACAGTTTTTCTCCCTGAAAGCTTTCCTGGGAGGATAGTTAGTTGGAAGGAGAGGTTGTTGCTGGGTTATCTTTCCTAGGCTAGCTAGCAAGAGTGTCAAATGACTTCCATGTTCCTGAGCAATAAGACTTCTCCAGACACAGATATTTCTGCTGTTTTATAAACAGTAGCACAGTCAACTTGAAGGAGGATGTTATTATAGCAGAGCAGTTTGGGGGTGGGTGAAAGGGGTGAACTGAACATATAGACACATGAATTTTAAGACAGAAACAGCATATGCAAGGAGTGTTCCACCAACTTGATAACTCATCAGCTGGGGCTGATGAGGTGCACGTTTCCTGTGATGTCCTAGATTGGCACTTCACTGCCTGTAGCCTGCAGCTTGCTGGATATCCCCTGATCTCATATTCCTTCCAAGCACACCAAGGATATCTATTTACACATTTTCACTCCATGAATTACAATCTCATTTCTCTCTACTTACCTCATGATTCAAGAAATGAATGATGTGTTAAGGCAGATGTATCAAAACTGATGCCTTTAACTCTTAGGTCCTGTCATGGCTGGTCCTTGGAGCTTGTTTGGAGGATTGGACTCTCCTCGTGTACCACATTTCTTACAAAGGAGCCTTAAAAACTACTAATCAAACTGTTGACTATGTAGAAACTATTAGGAGGAAAAAAAACCCAGGCTTTTTATTGTAATGCAATTTTTAGAGAAAATAATCCAACTTAGAATTAGATAACACTTAGTTGATAAAAATCTTCTTACAGGCATTTTGCCATGCTTTGTTGTTAATTTTTCCTCACAAATTACTTGTTCCCAGCATTATGAAACTCTGTGGTTTACTGTAAACATATTACTGCTAAGAAATGAATACAGAGGTCTTTTCTTAAATTCTATTTTTTTAAGTAGAAGCAGTGCAGCTGTTGATCAATTTTGTGACATGAAGGATGGTGATGTCATGACCAGGAACAAACACTGACCACAGGAGATGGAAAAGGAGTAGATCCAGACAGGGAAATAACCCACCGGTAATACAGTGTTTAGAAAAAAAAGCACAGGGGCAAAAGGTGCAATTAAAAGAATCAGGGAGACAGGGGGAGGAGGTGGCTCTAGATTTTGAAATCCTGCACTTGAGAATTGAAACCTCATATGCCCCAAATTTCTACTGTCTTTTTCTGTCTTATATGGAACTGTTGAATTTGCTCTTTGGTTCAGCAGGTTTTTTTGCTGAATATAAAATAATTTGTCTCAGACTAGATAGCAGGGGGCAGAATTTATCTGCTGTAAATGGCTCTCACTTTATACTTGCTGAGAAGCTGCTCCAACACTCTTTGTTCTCTGTATATGAAGCAGAACTGCTGAAACATGTCAACAGTTCAGTGCTTATCGCAGTGCTCTTGGTTAGGCTCTCCTCATCTTCTGCTTTTGCATCATATTGCTTTGTACCCTTTTCTTGCAGTTTTGTCAGAGAGGTAGCTACATTTCATTGATGGTGTATGTGCAACTTGTAGTCTTTGGGAAAAATAATAAAGAAGCAAACTGACACTTATACTATAAATGCCTGGAATTAATTCTGGGAAAGAATAATCTTTCAAAGCAGAAACACTACATGAATGTCAAATTGTCAGACACTCAAAATTTCTTTCTATACTGCCTTGGCATCTGTGCTGATAGTTTTTTTCTTTGCCCTTTCCTTTAGGTGCATTAATGCCACCACATATAACTACAAGTTCACTATGGCTGGATGCAGTGAAAATGTATCTGCATCCCTGCAGGTGGATGTTGAAATACTGTGTTGGGCTGGTGAAAAGCAATTTTGCTACACAGCAAATATCTAGTTTTACTTACGTTTTTTATTTTCTTCTTCTCTGCTCTGAAAAACTGTCTGTCTCTCAGACCTCAGAAAACAGTGCTGGATTCTCTAACACCAAGCTGGATTGTTGTACCTACATTGGTTTCAAAGTGGATACTCCTGATATACTGTCCTTCAGTGAGAGGAGAGTTGAGGCCACCGTTCTGAGTGTATTTCGTGTTAAGTGTCTCTGGTATGGTATCACAAAGGCAGTTTTCTAATGTCTGTATCTTCTAAATAATTAATTTAGAAGTCTGTATGCCCTGGCTCTAGTAATACCACTCTGCTTGTGTTTGCCATTATTTATGATTTATGTTAACCTCGTTTTTCAGTCAAATAAATATCCATATTTTGTGTGCACCCAAGTCAGATGTTTCTGGGAGAATAGGGCCTTCGATAACACTGAGGGAAAAATTTAATTGTACCCCCACCCCCACATCATTTACATAACTCAGATTGATGAGATAGGAAGGAAAGTGTTTACAATGCAAGAAGATAGGAATTTGGGGATTTAAATAGGAAGCAAATCGAAATGAGCTGTCTGAGGTAATTATGGAACACATACTTCATATGTTTTCATTAGATATTGCTATTATACTACACAAGGCAAAGGAGTTTGATTAAACTACAGCTCAGTATATAAATTTATGCATAAATTACCCAGAAATCAGTTAGTTCATTATCTTTCAGGAACTCAGCAGGGGACTGAGCAAAAGTTTAAGTCCACTGGGATAAATAATTTGAACAAGAATAAAACCTGTGTTAGGTAGGAAGAAAAAACACAGGCAAGGTCCATGAGATGGAGCATGACGAGGGGTTAAATTAATGCCTGTGCAAAGCCCCGGCAGGGAGAACAGCCCAGGGCTGAGGCAGTGTTTGCCCATAGGTCCTGGGAGACCACACTAATGCCTGGAGAAGGGGCACTTCACACTGCTGCCTAAAGAAGAGACAGTTCTCCCCTGTAGGCAGCCCTTCAGTGGAGGTGACAGGTTTATCCTTTCTGTTTGGAAATGGCACTTCAGCTTGGTTTCACCACTGGCGTGGTCATGGAAGGGGGCTCAATAAATATCAGGCAGCTAAATTACTTTCTGATTTAACCTCCAGCCTCTAGCATGGTGGTTTTCTTTTTATGTGAAGTAAATATTTTTTTCAGATATTCTTAGCCCTTACTTTGACAATATACTAATTTTTAAAAACATTGTGTCCAGGAATTCAGGAAGGATCACAGCTGAAATCCATTACCACGTTACCCTCAGCCTTGAGCCAACTTTTGACCACTGCATGTTGATGGGAAGGAACCATGAGATGAAAGTGATGCTGCCAGGATATCTGTGCCAAGCAGATGATGATCCCCACAGACCCTTTGAGCAATAAAATCTGTGATAAATATTACCTAGTGTATTTTAAATTGGTTTTATTCTTCAGGCCAGACTCTGTCATTTAAGGAAATGAGTATTCACAAGAACATAATATCAGTCATTTGGTGAGAGAAGCTATCACAAAACACTCTGCATTAACCTTTTGTATAATTGTAGTGGGTTTGTGAATTCACTTCAGGTTCAGGTCTGCATATAAGCATTTGATTGATAAAAACCGTGGGTCTCACAAATATATATGTGATCTTTTTTTTGCATTTGTTGAAGCAGACTGGACAGAATTTCTCCAGCTTCTCCTTACATAAAATTATGCTCTAACACTTGTTTCTAATGAGGATACATGTTTACTACCTGTGTTCAGGACTTGTGGTATAATCCCATTGAAATGTCTTCCAAGGATCTCTGTCTCAAGTCTATTTATACTTTTCTACATTATTTTTAATAGATGCAACAAATACTGTCAAACAGCTTAGCTTTTAACTTATAGCTCTGTTTTAGACCCGACCCCCCCACCCCACTCCCTTCCTATTCCTGCTGAGGATGCTTGTTCCCTTTTAGTCCTTCATCTCTTTAAATTTCTTAACAATCAATTACATGACACTGATCTGTCTATCTCACTCTCTGTCTGTAGAATACCAGCACCAGCTTCAACTGTAATCCACTCTGCCTTGTTATTGACTGCCTCTCTCCAATACCACTGCCTGACTAAACAACATTTTAATAAATAAACACAACAAACCTTGGCCCTAATAATAAAGTTTCTGACTCTCTGATAATCCCCTTTCCCATTAAATCACTCTAAAGTTCAATATTCTTTCTATACTCCCTGCCAGTATAATTTACTACACTGAGCACTTTTTGGGGAACTGTGTTACAAAAATGGTTCCTTTACCACCATGATCTCCTGTCAGCAGATGCCATGTGGTAAGCTTGTTAACTCTCTCAGAATTTTGACTGGTATTTAATAGATGTATACATTTTCACACCAGAAGGAACATCTCCCTTGACTCTCAGTATGACCTGAACTACAGTTTTATCCAGAGATTTTTAGTTGAGTAGATGACTCCTTGTGTTGCAGAGCATCTCTTAGGAAGACTTCTAGTCTTGAATTCAAGTAGTAAGAGTTGTCCACAGCCACTGGTCATTTATTCTTGGTGGTTAATTAATATTGCCATGAAAAATATACACTTTTGAGTTTGCTTTTTGAATCTAGTTTGAATTTGACTGATGTCAGCCTCCAGCCACTGCATCCTGTTATATTTCTTTGTTCAAGATTTAGCAACTTAACGCCCTCAGTAATTTTCCCTTACAGGGTATGGAAAGTTCATTTCAGATTCCAAGTAGTCTGCTCACTCCTTCCCTCCATCCCTCCCTTACTTCTCTCCCTCCAGTGTATGTCCTCCACTTTTCACTTTTCATCCTTGTGCCAGCAATCTAAGCCCTCTCCAATCTTCTACTGTCCCCTAGAAGTGTAGGTGAAGTAAGCAGAAACTGCATATCCCAGTAATTCTTTCGCTCCTACCAGCTACAAAGGTAAATTAATATCTATAATCCTACTTTCTATTTCCCTGTTCACCCATGAATGGTTCTTTTTAGGTCTTTTGGCCATGACATCCTGCTGGGAGGTTTGCAGTCTTCTGCCTTTACTGAGTCTAAGATGCTTGCTGTAACTGAAACCAGAACTGTCACTACAGCTTTCTCTTGCAAGTTTCCCCCAATATTTTCTCCGACAGCACTTTCATCCAATATTATCTTCACCTGATTACTTTTCTCAGTGCTGTTTTGAATAAAAAGAATGGTTTCTTGCTGTCACATCAAATATATTTTTGAAAGTATGGGCATTAAATATGATATCTTCTATTTTATAGATTTTTTTCCCTTCATATTTTAGAAAAGCTTTTTAATGCAGCACATTTGTTAATATATCTGAATTTATCTTTCTGCTTCTTTTTCTGAATAGGGCATGAGTCTTTGATACTGGTAATTAATTTAAGCCTTCTGATGTCTTCCTTTCATTGACTTCATCTTGGACATAGCTTTGATTTATCATGGTATATTTTCTTCTCATAGAAAATAAGTATCTGATTGTTTCTCTATGACTGATTGTGAATGTAGGAATAAATAACTTTTTTTACTGTGTCAGCCCCATCAACAATTTATTACCCCTCCTATCTCTCATTCCACCTCTTCTGCCATCTCCTTTTATGTGTATGGAATGTGTCTTCCCATTTATCTTACATCTCATTCACACCTCTTTCCATTCTTCATCTTGACTACTTATAACGTTACTACATTATCCCAAACATTTCTATAATCTTCCTACTCCTCCCCTGTATCGATGTTTAATGCCTAGTGCTAATCTTTATCTCATACCTTGTTACTTTTTGCACTTTCGTTCCTTGCAGGGTGTATGAATTGTTACATGCTTTGAGGCTGCCTGCTCCAATGGTGCTTAATGCTATGGATATATTGATGAACCTGCCTATAAGGAATCTCTGACTATCTGCCATTTTTCTTCCCACATCTATTTCCCAGCCATTAATAATCTTTTAAATCTCAGCAGGCTGATCCACCCAAGCTGTTCATAGCACAGTCATGCTTTGCCCTAGTCTTGTTTTGGCTGAAAGGGTTGTTTTGATCAAGGGGACAAACTTGGCCTGAAACTGTGAGTGAAAAAGGGGCAGAGTACTCTTGTCTGATGAACTGTGTATCAGGACCAACTTCCCCCTTCTACTGGTAGGAGAAGTACAAGATCTCCCTTCATCGCCTTCCCTGTCAACAGCAACATCTTTTTGCAAATGAGGGGGATGCAGAAATGCAGCTCTGCTGCTGGAGGCTCCTGAGGAGGAGAGAAACATTCTTGGGCACCAAAGACACCTTGGAGACACACATTGCTAAACCCACCACCATAACCAGTGTCTCTGACTGAGTCTTCATTCTCCTTTTCTCCTTGCTTCTAAGACTCCATACCTTCCCTAAACATCCAAAACCCCAGGAACTGAGACTAATAATCTGCTGGAAATATTGAAAACCGCTTCCATTCTGTTGGATGAAGCCAAAATTGCTTTCCAAGTATCTAAGTGCATCAAGCTCTTCAACAGCAACACAGCCCTCCCTGTGTGATGCAAAGCAGCTGCTAGTGTAGGAAAAATGCATCTACACCATGCAGTGGAGCTTGCTGTAGGAGCTTCAAACCACTGCCCCTACCAGTGCATCCTCATGTGACAGAATTTCCATGATTTAGTTCTGCCCCTGCTTAGCATGAGAATGGGTCTGAGACTTATTTTTTTTCAGTATGAAAACACAACAGGAATGTTATGCTTAGACTTTTATGACTTTTATTGGGTCCCAGCTAGAAAATTTACTGGGTAGTTTTTCTCACCCCAGCTATTTGTCCTTTCTACACCAGTGTCTACCCACTCACACAGTTGCTGCTGCACTGCATATTGCAAAAACCCCATTTGCCACAATAACTGGTTTTGGGATTTATATATACCTGAAAAACAATAGGAAGTTCCTTCCACACATGAGGGTTTTTTTTCTCCTGTGCTGCTTGTTAATAACAATTTGCAAGTCCGTTTGTAGTTTCTGATTATAATCTGACCTGCCCTGTTCAGATTTTGTGGATTGATTAATCTTTTCTTTAATTTACTTTTCCCTTAAACTTTGTAGGCATGTATATTCATGAAAAGAACAGAGGGGAAAAGATCCCAGAAATTACCACAAGAAAAACCCGTGCTAAAAGCAATAAGTTTGCTGACAGATGGTAGAATCAGTTGAAAATCGAGTACCATATTTACTAAGTCTAACCCATTTAGTAAGCCAGAAAAGTGTTATCTAATTCTATCCCCTGTGTGTTTGTGTTTTGGAATAAACAGATGCCTAATGAGGAATGTGTCTACTATGGCTTTTGAAGAACCTGGATGGATCCTGGTTCTGATTCAATACTTGACTTTGACAAAGCTGATAACGTTCACTGCAGAACCTATTGTTTTGGCTTTCAAACCTACAGATATTCCAACACTAGCTGACTGACAAAAATGTAGTTTCAAATGTAGTTTCTGCCAGAACAGGGCAGAAATCAGAAAAAACCAGAAGTGTTAAATGACTTAACCTGCATTTTACATTTCTTGTTCTATTTATATAACACCCAAAAATGCAGCGAATGAAAGGGCAAACATGCTGGAATCACTTGCAGGCTTGACAGCTACCACAATCAGTTCCTGTATGTTTTTCACTGAGTTTTATAAAATAATAGAGATTGGCTTAGAAAGACATATGCTTGTGTACTTTGTGACAGATCTGGGTGAGAAGCAAAAACTGAATAAACAGAGAAGGGTGATCTGAACAATGAAGGCTTTAGGGAAGAGGAGCCTCTTGTGGGCCATGCTTGGCCAGCAAGGTTATTGTACGTGCACAGGGTTCCTCAAAGGCACTGTCCTAACACTGTCTGGATGGCTTCTAAATTCTCACCCTTAGTAGGAGCCATCAGGAAGTTTACCAAGGAGAATCAGCTATCCACAAAGTCCATAGCAAAAGTTACAGAACAAGGTTTCTCCCATGTTACATAAGGCTTTTAAAATATGCATTTTCTAAGTTGTGTGAAACAGATAAAGAATAGGAAAATAAATGAAATTACTTGTTCACATAGAGCAGAATATTTCAAAGCATTGTTTAATAGAGGCAAGATCTGTTGTTTTCCATAGTATTTAAAAATACAGTGTTCAGTGATAGATTTCAACAAACTGATATGCATTCCTACTTGTTGAAGCTGCTCAAGAGTTACTAAAGGCATTTTGCTGAATTTATATCCTATTTTCAATTACATGAAACTGATCAGCAGTGAGAGTTTTTAATTCTGGAAGTATAAAATACGTTTCTCAAAATACTAATGAGTCAATTGATGAAGCAGTGATCTGAATACCATGATGCACAACCTATGCCCAGGATTTCCCATCTATCTATTACATGAGTGAAAGTAAGCAATTTCTGTTCTCTTTCTATATTCCTCTGTCGAACCCCAAGGTTCACATGGAAATAAGAATTTAAACTCACATGTGCATTATTCTAATGTGACCGATTTTCTAATTCCGTTGAATGAATTTCTAAGATACAGATCAAGTCAGCATATCATCATCTTATTGCTACAGGAAATATCAAGTTGCCCGTCAAAGGAAAGTGGACACAGGTGGTGGTAATAGAGTGTGTTAACATGTTGAGCTATATATGATTCTTAAATATTAGCAGCAAGAACTGCATTTCACTTTTTATCTAGGTGGTATCTGAAGATGGTTTTCTGTTCACATTTTAGTGAAAGCAAGTTTTGATGGGGAAACTGAGGGAAAAGAAAAAGTGCCAGCACTCCATTTTTTTTCTAAAAGCTTTTCTGTTTCTCAAAGTCAAAACAGACCAAATGATTGTGGGAAAGATTTTACTCTGTCCTTGCTTTAAAAATACAATATAAGTACAAATTTGGCTTGTTTCTAGTTCTATGTGAGTGAAGAAGGGAAATGGGAGAAGACTGTGTGTCCTGATTTTCAAGTTTCAGGTTTTACTTTGCCCTTTCTTGGCTCTACTTTGTCGCATTTCCAAGGCATTAAAACAGAGACTCAGGGGCCTCAGTAGACATAATGGTATAAAGTTTCCAGTGCAGTAAGCTGTAACACTCTGTATGCTCTGGAAAGTTTGCATTCAGCCTTTTAATAAGTAAAGACGCAACATAATGCTCCTGATAATTTTCAGCATGGGCAGATGGTATATGAACAGCCTGGTGGGAGGAGAACCAGCCCAGCTTAGGGTAACAATGTTCGACTAGCTATCAGGGAGGAAACAGACTTCCTCTGCCATTGCCCAGTGCCAAGGAGCTTGTTTTATCTCCTGCTCACCACACTGATCATGCTTTGCTTTCTTCTGTTTTATAGGCATTGGCTTTATGCAGAAAGTGCAGTTCCTTTCTACTGCCAAAATGAAACAGTATTTTAGATTATAACTAGGCTAGAAGTCATTTACAATTAATTCTGCTCCAAAACTCCTGTAGCTGGAAATGGAGATTACAACAAATTGCTGTGAGCTGTTGTAAGATGAAGAAGCCAATGGCAGCCACTGCTGCCATTTGACAGTGAATTTTCTGACCCATGTGCTAAAGTTAGAGGAGGCTGCAGCAGGAACCCTAGCAATGAAGCGGGTCACATTAGCAGGAATAAGGACAGGTTCAGGGTTCAGCACCATTTCTGGAAGCTTCCCTGGCAGGTTGTACCCAAAATAGGTTTTGTTGATGCTGTGTATGAAGGTCTGTCAGTGCTGGTCCCTCTGCTAGAGAATTCAGTAACAGTGACAGCAGGAAGATTCACACTGGACACAGACAGCATGCCATGATGGCTAAGAGTATTATTTTTGTAAATATACTTCTGAAAGTGTTACTTGTCAGTTTTTCAGTTAGGCCATTCTGCCAAAGAGTAATCGCTTTCTAATTTTAAGAAGAAAGGGCTAGGAATGTATTTTGTCATTGTTCTTTATTCTCTACACAAATGCATTAATTGCAGAGGGCAAAGCATTTCTCCAGCCTTGGAGGGCTGTACACAGCCAGAAAAATCCTGCCATGTTCTACCTCTGGACAGATGCTTCAGCTGAGCCTAACAGTGAGATGGTTAATAGGTCAAGGAGATTATTAGTGATGGGAGGATGGATTGAAGATGTGCATTTACTCCTAATTCTGGGTCTTGGGGGCTAGCAGAGATAAGTGTCTTCCATGAGCAATAAGTTCATTTTAAAGAGGAAATCAAGGGAAAAATGGCATTGCTTTTTCTCTAGACTGTGGCTTACTTGTGATCAGGTGACAAAAAGAGATTAAGAAAGAAAAAATATATCTCTCTCACTGCAACTGTCTTTAAAATGTTTGACCATTTTTTTTGTTTAATTTAATTTTCTTGCCTCTGCTCTTTTCTGTGTTTGTGGGATTTTTTTTTTATTTATTGCCCCTGAATTCAGGTCTACCAAAAATAGCACTAAGCAGTTACTGTAAATCTCTTTCTGCATCGCAGAGTGGACAGGAGTTTTTCATTTCATACATTATTGACCACACGATAGAATGGTGATTCCACAAAGTGAGCAGAAGCTTTAAAAAGTTAATGAGGAGGGACATCATAGGGTTGTTGTTGTTCTTGTTGTTGTTACTTTTTAATGTTATGTAGCATTTAGGACTGGGCAGCTGGGCATGCTGGATGCCGAGTGCCGCTGCCGTGGTTTTCGTTGCGCTGCACTGCTGGCAGAAGGTGTTATCCCTCGTGGGCTCTGTCTGCCCACTGTGACACCTGCACACACCTCCCTGCGCCTCCCCAGAGACAGGGAGCACCCACACTTGCACACACGGAGCATGGGGAATTGATGCATAACACCTGAATATAAATACCAAGCTCAGCAAGAAGAAAATGTAATATATTTTTGATTTCCTAAGGTGGTGAAGCATCTACCTTCCCTAAAGACATCCGGTGAATAAGCTTAGTATGTCCTCTGGCTAACATCTGTAGCAAACTTACCTCAAAGACACAAATACCGTGAGGGTTCTCGCAGTGGTACCTTTGGATATATTATTTTACATGGAGCTACCATCTGTTTCATACTGTAGCACATATCTGAGTGCTCCAACAGCAGTTGCAAACACCTCTGTCAGGACACTTGGAAGCATATGGGGCCAGGCAGTATGGTGCTGGGCAATATCATAGGGCTGAGGATATGCTGACATATTGTGGGCTGGATCCTCTCTTACCCTGGTGCTATTTTTATATAGTTTCATAGACTTCAGCTGAACAAGCCCATATTTATACAAACATGAGGTCAGGACCTCATCCAAAGGTTATTTAAGTCTTAAGCATTTTAACTTGCTATGAAAATCATGGAGAAATTCATTCTCATGAGAGCATCTAGTCTTTGTGAAACATTTGGCTCTTTAGCTCTCTGAATGAGAAATACTAAAAGCATAACCTTTTTGTATGGCAGTTTGACACTCTGGAATTTTAGCTGCATTTTTTTTGTATTAAGAAATGCAGACCACAAAAGGACTTGCACTTCTCCCATGTAACGAAAAACTCAAACACCTCCCAGTTTTATACCTTTAGGGAGTAGAAACTGTCATGGCTTCATTGACTTGAAATAGACTTGAAGATTTTTCTCTCTAGTCAAAGAACAAGGCCTGACCGACTTAAATTGCTCTAAGATTCCAGTTAAATATGAGCACATACTTGACTTCAGCAGTAAGACTGTGAAATACTGGGATGGGCTGCCTAGGGAAAATACACCATCCCTGCCACCAGAAGTCCTCAAGAGTAGGTCAGGCAAATGCCTCTTACAAAGGACACAGACAGTACTGAGGGGTCATAATGTGGAGGTGGGATGAGGGGCCCCCCTCACCAACCCCATAGTGCAAACCCACTTGGGGATCCTGTTGGGAGCAGTTCTGTGGCTGGGAACAGGAGCCAGGTCTCCCACTCCCTAGACGGAGCTTGGCTGTTTGCTTATTTCCTGGACGGAAAGCATACAGAAGCTGGGGGAGGAGATGCTCCAGGAGCCAGAGCTGAGATTCCCCTGCAGCCTGTGGACAAGACTATGGAGAGGTAGTCCATGGAAGTCTATGGTGGAGCAGATATCCACCTGCAGACCCTGGAGGATCCCAAACTGGAGCAGATGGGTGCCCAAAGGAGGATGTAACCCCATGGGAAGCTCACACTGGAGCAGACTCCCGGCAGGACTTGTTCACCTGAGGAGGGCAATGATACAGCAGCCTTGGATGGGCACCTGGTGTACAGCAAGGGTCAATGCAGCCAAAAAAGGTCAAACATAATTGATTTTTATCTCTTGCCTTTTCTAGACCTTTTTCCTGGGCCAAACTCTAAGAATGCCTGGATGCTGTTGATGCAGGAGCTGGAAGGAAGGCTGGATCAAAGGAAAACATTGATGAAGAAAGGAGATTAGCATGCTATAAAATATGGATGGAATGACATCTCACCCTTCCCATGATGTGCCCTCTGTCTTGTCGACTTAGAGGGCAAATTCTGCAAGCAATGATTGTCTTTTACTCCAACCATGTGGAGCATCTTGCATGATGAGGTTCGCTTGCTGCTAAACACTCCTCAGACAACTACTGAAAACCTTTCTCTCCATATGCATGAACCTAGATTTCTTATGCTCAAAAAAAGTTGTATCTGAACAGTCATTGTGTTGTCCTTACTAGTCTTCCTTCCTCTGCCAACTACTAACATGGAGTTTGGGACATGAAGAACAGTGCCCTGTTTCTGAACGCAATATCAGTGCAAAGCATTAGTAGCTAAAATGTAGGGCTTGTGCTACTTAGTAGGTCACACCTTCAAAACTACAGACATGAAAGCACAGACACAAATATTATATATATATATATATATATGCATATTACTCTTACACATATATCAGGAGTCCAATATGATTTTGTAAGTTCACTCTGGTTTTCTAAGCTCACATCTGCTGGCTATATATCAGTGATATAGTTGTAGACATTGATTTTTTTTTAAATGTTTGTATCTCACCTGTCTTTTCAAAGTAGTTGTTTTTATGTGCTTTCTTTTTTAATTGAATCTTACAAATTATTGCTGTTTAGATGAGTTTCCTCCCCAACCCTTCCAACTGAGTCCCTAAATTGTGGGAGGGTATCAAAGGAATGATGTTCACTGCCGTTTGACTCTGAATCACTGGTAAAAGGTTTTATGTAACTAATTTTCTTCCACACAATTAGATTCTAAGGACACAGGGACTAGGCTCTTTTTTTTTAATTCAAAGGTCTCAGTAAGCAAAGCATAATGTATTCTGCCCAAACTGTGAGAACAGAGCAATACAGAATAATTTACTTCACTAATGCCAAATTAAAATTCATAACACAATACTTTAATTACCATCTGAATCCAATTCTCAAAGAAGTTTGCCCTAATTGCATTGTTGATATGCATGGATGCAAATAAGATGTTGACTGTTTCCCTTGTAGCAAATGACTCTGTTTCTAATATGCAGACATCTAACAACATGGGGCCAAATTCACCCCTGGTAAAAAGCCATTAGAATCAGCAAAGTTATACCAGGGATGAATCAACCACTCTTCTCAGGAAAGCTGGTCTTGTTATCAACCTCTAAGAATTGCCCCCCCAGGGGCTACGGACAAACATGCTGGCCCTGCTACCCCTGAGCAAGACAGTGAAAAGTCCCCAGAACCAACCAACCCCCTGCGCGCTGGGAAGACAAAAGTGTGAAATAGGCACATGTGGAACAACGTTTGCCAGAATGTAGTGGGGACATAGAAGCCCAGATGTTCCTCTTTGCTTTTGTGACAGCTCTGAATATGGATCCTATTCTCAAGCCCACAAGCACAGGTGTTTCAGTGGAAGACAGAGAGAACATCGTACTGGAGATGCAGGAAAGTAAATAATATTCATCAAATGAGGGAGAGAATAGCATGGGGGCGTTTTTGTAACTGCTGTGTACTACTCTCAGGTGAACTATTTAAGTTAACTGTTAAGAGGGACTTTGAAACATTCCAGAAATAAAATAGGCTGAAAAGTCCTTTTCTGTTAAATATACGAGAAAAAGATGTTGTCACTTTTTTGTTGTTCTTGACCAAAGCCGGCCAAACCTCTTGCTTTCTGAAGGCTGTGTTTATCTTCAACTTTATTTCTATCCCATTTGAAAGCATTTCTACTTGTTATATGCTAAATAAATTATTTTCTCAAGTAAAAGACACCCATTCTCCTCAAAAACAGATAATAAGCAATAAATATCAGTGTAGGTGCCTGGTGTTGTCCCAGGGACATGTACAGAATGCAGCTCCTGCTCAGCTGGGGCAGGAGACAGAAAAATACCAAGAGATCAGCTTGCTGAATGTGGTTTTTTCCATTTTTGCCAGCTACACAGGATGAGCTGAAGCCCTCTTACTCATTTTTATTAGAGGCCCTGGTCTAGGAGAAATAACACTCATTGTGTGTGCGTTCACTTGCCTGAATAAGCCATGTTTTCTTGAAAAAGATCTGCAAAAGGTGAGGGAATGGGCTTGTTGCCCTTCTTTCTTCTTTTACAATGTTTAAAAAAAATCTGAAAAGTTTGCTCTTTTTTTTATTACATTGAAATTCAGTCTCACTCTACTCTGCTGTTCCTGGAAAAGTCTGTATCCTGCTAGAGAATAAATTGTCAGAGATGTTAGAAATACCAATATAAATAAAACACCACCGAAACCTGCTGTTGTTCAGACATCTGCTCTAGCTAAAAGTTATTAGTTAACACCTGTGTATCTCTAAGGCCTAATGGAGTCATTAAAACTCCTCTAAGGGCACCACAGAGCCTCTGCAGCTGTGTCACCTGCATGGCCTGAAGGAAGGCAACTACTTCTTGTGGCGACCAAAGCCCAGCTGCTGGCTCAGATCTCTGCGTGGCTTGGGAGGCTCTTGCCTTGGTTCAGCTGCACAGCTGGGGGGGAGGAAGGTGATGTTTCAGTGGCTGGCATGATCGTGGGTGCCCTGGGAATCCTGTCCTGGTGGTGGTAGTCCTCAATGGAAACATGTGAGGTCATGCAGAAAGGCACTGGTCACAGGAGGAGAGCTCTTGTGTGGCAGAAAGGCAGAGAAAGCCAAGAAGGAGCTGGTGAATGTGTGGGTAGCATATTGCTGGAGATCTTGGCTCTTTATAGTATTGCCTGGCTGCCTCTCATTAAAATTGGACCCAACCACAGGAATTAGAGATTAAAAAAACCCCAAACCACCCATATTTAATAAGTAGAAAGAATACTATAAATAGAAGGCTTGAAGTCTACAAATTTAATAAAGAGACCCAAAGACAGGAAAAAAATCTGTTTGGCAAGGCTAAGAACACTGGGGGAATAATTTTTAAGTGGCTGGTGTCATGCTAGAATGGTAACAATGCAGAGCACCTGAATGTAAAAACTAATAGAAGATTTAAATCAGTAATATTACAGGATTGGGATCACTAGGCCCCACACCTGTGAACTTATGGCCAGCAGGTCTCTGCCCAGAACCACTTTTCATCACTGCAGCTCTCATGATTTGAGGCTGTGAGTTTATTTGACAATACACAGAAATTTTACAGAGATTTTGTCTTAATATTGAATAGTGTTGTAATTGAAAAACAAGACCCTGGGAGAGCAATTGCAAGGGTCTCAGCAGTCTTGAGAAGTCATATAAAGAGAAATTGTCATGTTACAAGCCATTTTGAGTCATCCTGTGTTCAGAGCATTCATAAATAATCTGGGTGTAAGAACAAAATGAATACAAATGTATAAAATTGCTTCTAATCTGTAAATTTATTTATTTGAAGTTCAAATTTTATACTCATGAAATGACAATTGGCAACTTTTCCAGATAATGGAAAAGCAGAAAAATAAATACTTGTAAGGGTGAGAAAGTCAGAGTGATACATGATGCTTGGTAAACTGGTCAGGACAAAGAAACTGCATTTCAATAAAGACAAATGTGGAGAGACAAGCAGGGATAAGAATGGTGGCAGACTTTCACAGCAGTGGATCTGGCAAGCAGCGCCTCCAAAAGTAGTGGTCTTAGGCATAAACGGTTCAAAGTGCTCCAAGTCTCAAGCTGTTGCCAATAGTTAATGTATAGTTAACTGAATTTGATAGTTAATTGAATCACAAAGTAGGAAGTAGCTACAGTGCTGGTTTTATGATGGATACATTTCAAAAAAGATGCTTGAAGATTTGAATGGAAATTAAATACATTTGTATGCATGTGTATATAGAGATACATGTCTCCCAAGCTAGACAGCAAAAGCTTTGCATTTGCAAGCTTCAACAGATCTAAGTTATTCTGTTGAGAAAGAGACTGAAAGATTACACAAGTGCTCTAGATTCACCTTCAGCCTGACAACACACTGGGTGCTAATGGACTCTTCAGGAGGAACCTGGGATCTCTAAGTTTCAAGAAGAAAAAAGCAAAGTATAAAAAATTATCACTGGAACAAACTGAAAATTGTGAATTTGCTGTGTCTTGACATATTTTTTATCATTACCACTGTTTAGGAAAGCATCAGAGGAAAGCAGTTCCCTGCTGTGATTCCAGGTAAATTATGGAAGTCAGGATAGGAGTGACTGGATGTGAGCTAGGGGAAGTAAAGGAAGGCTCTCAGCAGAGCATGTTGCAGATGAGTTAAGTGCAACAGCAGTTACTTCTTCCTTTGTGGTAAGGTGTGGGACTACAGAGGAAGGACAAAAAGAGGAACAAGTAGGCTGTTACCACCAATAACATAGATAAATGTAGCATGTGCAGCTGTGAATGCAGAACCTCCGGGTTTTTGCCACTGGATCTGGCTCCACTAACCCAACTGAGAATGGAAACAGAGTCCATAAAGAGGAGGACAGGAAGGTGTTCCTGTCATTGATACAGCAACAACTGGATTAAAACAGGGAGGCTTGGCCCCTTAGCCTCTAAATACATGTAGGGGAAGAGGAACTACTTTCTACTTTGGTCATCCCCAGCTGTGAGAAGACAGTTCATTTGAACAGATCTTGGCTGTGGAGAATGCTGCCTGTAAGGACAGAGAATCTTACAGTCAGAGAGGAGGCAAGAGGAGACCCATAGAGGACTAATTCTAAAATCAAATTTCAGACAATGAACATGAATTTTGTGAAGAGCAGGGTCTGTAATGCACTCCCATAGGACATGCCCAGATGTGTTGGGGTGGGGGCATCACTCGATCCAAAGAGAACAGCCAGCATTCAGCAAACACTGTGTCATGTTTCCTTTATTTTAAGTTTAAATTAGCTTGTCTCACTTCTTTTGATGTGTGATTGTGACTGTCAAAAGAAATCCCAGTGGTAAAGCTCACCTTGTACTCCTACATGCTGTGTGTCTCTGAAACCATCTCAAAGCTGAGTTCAGGAGAGAGATCAAAGATGTCCCTGCTTGAACTGAAGCAAGAGTGCTTTATTAGAACTCTTGTGAGTTGGATTCTGTAAAGTTTACCAGTCACCTTCAGCAGGTGTTATCAATGTAAAATTTTTGGGTTAGAAGTAGCTTTGTCCCTAAGATCACTACCATAGTCTCCTCTTAGTTTTATTCCTAGAATATCAAAATATATTTCATAGAGTGTTGGGGTATAACCCCTGCTGGCCACCAAGCACCACACAGCTGGCTGCTTGCTCAGTCTCCCCAGGGAGGCAGGGAGAGACTCAGAAGAGTAAAAGTGAGAAAACTCATGGGTTGAAATAAAGATAGTTTAATAGGTCAAGTAAAAGCAAAGCACAAGCAAAGCTAAAGAATTAATTCATCTACCACTTCCCATGGGCAGGCAGGCAGGCAGGTGTTCAGCCCTCTCCAGGACAGCAATGCTCCATCAGGACAGGTTACTCGGGAAGACAAACACTGCAATTTCAAACATACTCCCCTTCCTACTTCTTCTCCCAGCCTTATGTACTGAGCATGATTCCATAGGTTATGGACTACCCTTTTGGTCAGTTGGGGTCAGCTGTCCAAGCTATGTCCCCTCCCTTGTGCACCCCTGGCCTGCTTGGTGCTTGGAGGGGAGGGGGGGTGTGGCACATAAAATAACTTAGAGTTGCGAGAAAAATACTATCAAAGGTTTCATTTCAACATAGTATGAAAACAGCTCACAAGCATTCCCATCAACACTTGTCACACAGGAATGGGAAAAAGTTATGAGGTCTAAGACAGACAATACAAATTGTTACATATACCAGCAAATGCTATTTATTTTAAACCATTTCTGGCTGTTAAATTATTGAAAAGCTGCTTTACAAATCAAAGACTTGGGATGCCAAGAGCAGGGCACCTTGACATTTGTTTAAACTTGCACCAGGAATGTTACATATAATCCTTCAAGTAATATCATTTAATGTTTTTAAATTCATCTTCTGTTCATTTGAGTGGAAGAACACTCACTAAATTTTTAGCATAACAGTATCTCATGTGTTAGCTCATAAGCTTTAAAACCATAAAGTCTTCAAAATGAAAGAATTTAAAACCATCAGATATCTTGTCTCACCTATGGAATTAACTCATTTTTGTATTCTCTTGTTTATTCTATGAAGTTCAGACAATTTCATTTTGATTTTGAATTATTTTCACGTTTTGATTTTAGCAAAGCTAGCAATATCTATTTTCCTTACTGAGCTTTTCTTAAGCTGTTAAACCCTAAGCACACAATCACTAGAAGGTCATCTTTGCATTAACATCACTTACTTGATATTGTCTCTGACATCTCTTTTTAGACCTGGAACCCTCATGTGCTTTTACTTGATTATGTATAGTTTTCTCTTGAATAAGAAACCATCACATGAGATGTTTTGACAGAATTGGGCACCTGGTTCCTTAAATTATAATTTAGCTCTTCAATCTGTCAGTGAAGGAGAAAGAGGTGTCTTCTGCCACTCCAGAGGCTGTGTCACACAGATAATAGCCCATTACAGCTACTAGTAAAATAATAGCTCAGTGAAAAGAGATCTGTGTTATGGAGCTAACCTCAGCTGACAGAGCATGTAGGAGCTGCCATTTGGGTGGAGAATTATGGGGAAAGGGGAATGTTCCATTTCTCCCTTTTAAAGGAAATAAAAAATTTCAGCCAAAGAAACCTACCCATATTCCCACTGCCAACAAAGACAAATAAACTCACCTTTTGGCCAGTTCTGTGGTCTGTTATTGTAGTAGAACCTTATAATTACAATATACATTATGCCACTTTCTCTAAACTGTGGTTATGTTTTGGCTTGAAGGCCACAGCTCCAGATTTAGCTGCAGACTATAATATAAGGTTGCTGTGGGGTTTTTTGTGTGTGCATGTGTGTTTTTGTTTTCCCTCAAGCAAGAGATTTCCTTTCTTTTAACGGATACTGTTGTGCTCTTATAAAAAGGTCTGCATGAAAGTGCTGTGATCTGGCTCCCACTGCATGCCCCAACAATGAATCAGGGCATAGATATTTAGGATCACAAAGGCAAGTGGGAGGTATGCTGCTACACAGTAGATGGCACAGAAACTGGTGTAGGACATTAAAACCAAAGGGGAAAAGTGTTGTTTTAAACCTTCCTAAGGGGAGCTCTTTGACCCTGCTAATTTATAATAATAAAGTGTGAGAGAAAGCAGACATCAGTAGTTGTAAAACATGCCTCTGTAAAGAAAGCTGGGAAAAAAAAAAAAAGAGGTTAAGTTTCAAAGCAACTGTTTACATCTATGTTTGCAATGGGTTTGGAGTGCAGTGAAACCAACTAATGCACCATAGCATTTGTGATTTATCACAGCATCACGAGGCAAGCATGGGTTGACAAAAGACAAATGCTGCAGACTACATCAATCAGAGAGTTCATTAGACAAAAAAGAATTTTTTTTGTCGAGAGGCTCATCAAGTCTGGGAGATATTGGCATTCATGAGTGGTGCTACAAATTTTGCAGTGGCCCTGCAGTAGGACCTGTTTTTGCAGAGGTCTATGAGACAGCTCTGCCCAGAGCCATGGCCGTGCAAGAAATGTATCACAAGACATGGAGTCAACAGTTCTGCAGAGACAAAAATGCCATTCCCCTGCTTAGGGAGTGCTTGCTGCTTGTGAGAGCAGCCAGTCGAAATAGTGGATTGTGTGCTGAAGTGCTGGTAGATCAATACATTTGATATCCAGCCATTAATGCCTGGTAAGATGCTGGAAGAGAGCAATGTGCTCACAAGTTTCAATGGGTGTGCATCACATCTGCCTAGCAGGTTCTAATGGACTTTATGTTTACATAAAGTTACAAGCCAAAGAGCTTGTCAGGAGGTCATACATGTGGTGAGTGACCTGAGCTTTTCTGTTCTGAGGCAGATTGCTACTCTGATTTGTTTTAGTATCATTTTGAAGCATCCACAACTACTGAACAAAGCTTTGGGATGTACATTTGACAGAGGACAGTTTGCCATGAACATGTTAAATGTGGTCAGAGTCTTCCTATAATACTTTTAAATTCTGAATGTTTTTTATAAGTTTGATACCTGGCAAGGTACAAGGGCATAAAGAATGTGCCAAGAAATAACTAAAGCAAGTACTTCAGCTGTATTTGTAAATGAAAATAATTGAATCATATCAAGCTTGCTACTAATCAGAGATACTGGAAGGGCATCCTTCTTCATTTGCACTGGGACAGAGACAAGGAGCAGCAACAAGTCAGGAAAATGTACTCTACTAAGAATTATCAATAAATTAGCCCACTGGCAGTATATCTTTAAGCTCATGCTATTGAGTATTGACTTTGAACCCTCCTGCTGTGACTCAGTCTGGGGGAGGCTTGCAGAAAAGTGTGAGCTGACATCATCAGATATGTTACAGATTTCATGTTTCAGGCTGGTTCCAGTTGCTCTGAGCAAAGGTCATAAATAAACTTCTTTCTTGAAGGTAAAATAAATGTGACTGAAAAGACCGAAATGCTGGGCAGGAAAGATGGAGCTCCAGGAACCCAAAATGCCTTTTGTGGGTGTTACTCTGTCATCTAGTCAGGCAGCACCAGGGTCCCACCATCTAGCCAGATGATACCGTGCTGGGGGTGGAGACACTGGAAAATCACAGAGGAAGCCAAGACCTGCCTCACAGATCTGCAGTTGCAGGCTTCATGGCTTTGACATACCCCTTGCCAGATGAAGAAAGCCCTTGTTTGCCAATGGAATGATGTAAGGCAATTTAACAGCTGAATTTCTTGCCCTCCCTGTGGAAGGTGGAGACCAATCCTCCCGTGGCTAATGGAGGGGCCATGATTTGCCAAGACTGCCTTTGTAGCAAGTCCAGGCAAGGGGCCAAGGGTGCCCTCTCCTTCACCTTGCAAGCTGCTGGGAGCAGCACACAGAGGAAATCTCTCCCAGGAGCCTCCACAGCCACTCTGTTCCTTCTTGATGCTTTTTGACACAAGTTCCTTTTAACAAGGTAAATACTGTTATGTTTCCAGCAACAGATGTGCTCAGGGAGCTAGAAAGCATCAGGGGTTCCTGAGCAAAATCACAGTAAAATCCATGTCTGAATAGAGCCTATCTCACCCACATTCACTTTCTTTCTGAAGAGTCCCTTCATACACATTTTAATTGAGGTTTCTGCCTCTTTGCTCTAGTGAGCTGGAACAGCAACATCAGTTTGCTGTGCAGAGATGAATAGGAATAGATGCAAGATATAGTGACCTGATCCCCAGCACCAGCAGGAGATGCCTCTTCAGTCAAGCAGCTCTTTCACAGATCTTATCCTTCTCTTCAGTAACTGGACTTCACTGAGGGTCAGTCCCCACCATGATTTCTGGTCCCACAGTCACAGAACACATTTGTAACACCTTAGTTTTTTGTAAAGTAGGTAATTTCTCTTGGCAAGGATGTGATGAGTAATAGAATCCTTGACTGTGGGGAAGGAAGTCAGCCTTGGGGATGCAGCGAGTGCAGTGAGGTGGAGATTCTTTGGCAGTGGTGTGTGTTGATTTGAACACTCAACTACGCTGGAACGGATTACTTTGAGTAGCAGGAAAAAGTGGAGAAGGAATCTGGAAGTTTTCTGGGCTGCTCATCTGCTAAGTTTTTTTAAAGAATGGCCACTTCCCAGTCTTGAGTGGCAATACAATCAAAATCAACACAAGAGGGATAGTGGAGAGGATAAGTTTTGGAAAGGCACTCAGGAAATTCAGTCAGGAATCCAGCTTTAGGGCCATTAGTTTGCACAAGTGTGTGTGAGATTCTGCCTTTTTTCAGTTAGAGATAAATCTTGAAAAAGAAAAACAGTAAAAGCCCGAGATCTTTGGACTTTAAAGCCCACACATATTTTGCTGTCTAAAAGCTCTTAGAGGTTTTGCATTTGTGTTTGGATGCACATATTTCCATAAGTGCTGGGTACTTCTGGGGTCCCTCCCAATCCCAGCACTAAGGAGCCCTCCCCACGTGGTCCTCCTCTCAGTGTGACACTGAGATCTCCAAGTTGCCTATTTACCCCTGTTCTCCTCCACTGCAAACTTAGTCTTCTTGCAGGTTCAGGTGGAGACAGAGCGACCTCCAAGGGCTGCGAGGAGGTGATTTTTCGGCAGTTAGGATGCGTAGTGTCCTTGGAGGATCTTAGGTGCAAACCATAATGCAGCCCAAGGCTGTGTTATGTTTCTCATGTAGTCTCCCACTTCAGGGATTACCCTGGCTGCTGTAGCTGGGGGGTGCCCCCAGAGTGTGTTTTGGCAAAGCTGCGCTGCCAAGAAGTGTGAGGGCAGTCCTAAAGGCTGGCTGCTGGGCACAGAGCCAGGCTGGAGACCTGGCTCCCTGCATATCCTCCCAGAGTGAAGAAAGGAAAGACTTTTTAACAAATTAAGTACTTTTCTGATCAAAATCAGGAAAGTTCATGCTTCCAAATTTTGTTTTATAAAGCCATGTTTCTGACTTTAGGCAAGCATCCTTCATGATCCAAAGGACTACATTTTGCACTCATAATTCTTTTATTCAGACAGGCTTATTTTGCTAGAAATTAATATTGGAAAATTATTTTAAACAAAGGAAAGCACAGAGGGAGAAAATGAAACGATTTAAAACCTTTAGAGATGAAAAACACTTTTTTTTTCTGCCAGGAACTCTGCTTGGACTTCACCAGATGTGGGAGCTGGTCCCCAGTGGGGAACAAACCTCACCCTTTGATGGGATCCATTGAGGCCTCAACGAGGGACTGTGGGATTTTCTGCCTCTGAGCCACAGCTGTCACTTCTTCTGCCACTGGGGTGAGCTGGGCCAATGGCAGCTTTGCTTTTGCTGTGGATTTTGTGTAGTGGGTGTTCCAGAAACCTGCTGAGGGTAGCAGGTTTAAAATACCTGGACTGATGTCGATGGGAATGACTGCTGGAGCAAACAGAGCACATTACCCATCTCTTTCCTTTTTCACAGGTGGAAGCCCCTCACACAATAGTTCTCATTGTTGCCCTGATTATTTACTCAAGACACCATTTTGTTCTATTTTGTGCCCTGTTTATGTTTCATAATTCAGTACAGGGCATTTCCTTTCCTCCCTTAAATCAAAATCTTAGCATTCACTTGCTTATTCTGTGACATGGAAAGCCATATCTCCTTTTTGCACACAGGAATGTGCACCTTTGAAAGTCCTGCTTGGATCCCCTTCTCTGGATTCAATGGCATTTATTAATAGCAGAGAGGCAAATCAAATCTCTAGCACTTCTCCAGTGTGCGAAAGGTAACAGCCCTTTGGATTACAGTGCCTCTCCTCTAATTCTAAACACATGTGGGATGTCTTCTGTGAAGTGAGTGAGGAGGCTTTTTTCCTTTTTTTAACTTCACTGAGATAAGCAATTTGCAGTGGCACAGACAATCTGCTCTGTTAAGAATCTGGCACCATTTACAGTGGCTGGAGCAAGAGACTCAGCAGTAGATTAGTGCTAATTTCTGTTCACACAAATAATGGCACTGATGACTCTTGACCATGTGACAGGTTTGTGAGTGATGAGCCTTGAGACTCCAGTAGTGACACTTTTCTTTCTCCACACTGGTAAATTATTCATTATTGGTGCAGCCCTGGGAAAACATAAAAAAGAAAGAGCGGGAGAGAGGAGGGATTATGTTGCTAATGATAGAAACTGCTGACAAGTCCATTGGGGTTGGGGCTGGGGTTGGAAAGAAAGATTGCAGTATGGGCGCAGGTTGAGGCATTGCGTTATACCCATTTCAGAATACAATATCCAAGGTTCATTTCAATAATATTCTTCAGAAATGAAAGCAAGGATTAGTGCTAACTGGGCAGTTTGGGGTCTCTGTGTGTGTGTGTGTGTGTATGTAATAAAAATGCAGGTGCTGCTGGTTTGCACCTTGATCTAATGCTGTTCATTCTAAGGTTTTTCACTCTTTTTATGTGTAAATCCCTCTGTGTTTTCAGTACACTCCTTATTTGTAGTGCTTCTGAATGAACACTGTTAAACATTTTCTTCATTCCAGCCCAGGACTGGATGTAAGTGAAGCAGGACAAAGAATTTCCCTGATAGAGAATTTGTGAGAGACTGAGTTAGGGCTTGCTGAAACCTATCTGAATGAAAGAGCATTGTTCATGTGGAATCCCATGACTGCTCCTGCTGGTATGTGCTGTGCTGCTTGTGAATCACCACAGGTTTGAAGTGTGTGTTATCCCTTCACAGCTTAGCTGCTGAAGCACTGATTAAGCAATACCAAACCTGGCCAAGTAAGACAATGTGGCATTTTACCTGTCTTTAATTCCTAGCTGCTAATTTGCCATGTTCTTCTTTTTCTTTTGGAAAAGTACAACACTGGATCCCATTTTTCTCACCAGCCTGCATGCAGAGGTGATGGTTTTTAACAAGCATTTAACAATCTGAAGCATCTCTACTCCCCCTAATATTACTCTGCTTGCTCTTTGCTTCCATGGGCACATAAAAAAACCCAAACCAGAAGCACAAAAGCAGTGGCAGCCCAAAACCTGGAGCTGCAAATCACTGTATGTGGGAAAAGAAAAGCCCACACTGCAAACAGAAAGGGTTGATTGAATGGAAAGAAAGTTCCTAATCCATTTGTACAGAGTACCACTCCGGTGCTCAATCCTTCAATGCTGTTATTAAGTCAACCCTGAACATCCATTTCAATAACTGATTTGTGCATAATTCAGGGAAGACATGTGATGTGCTCCTGCATTTCAAGGAGTGTTGAAGTGGCCAGGTAGCAGCACCTGGGATTCCCTGAAGCAGCAGTGAAGACCACCCAAATCTGGATGTGGGAAAAGAATATCGAATTTCCAACTGCTTCAGCTGCTCCATGAGAGCAGAGGAGTTGGCTAAGCAGCTTCAGGTGCTCTCAGCCTGGAGAAGACACCTCTTTTCAGGATGTGCTATTTTCTGAAGGAGACAGAGTTTCTTCCACATTACCCACCCCCTCACATTGAGCCACGGCAGTTTTTACCCACATCTCTGTGAAGTGTCCATCTCCATTGCAGCTCTCTGAATGTCAGGAGCTATTTCAGTCCTCTCTAGGAAGAATTCCTACATCTCCCATCTGTGTCTGCACCTGATGGCTGTCTGTCATGTTGAAGTCTAACCAAGAGAGTGCTTGGAGCACAGAGAGCAGCCTCGCCAGCCCTCCACACTGCATATAAATGCACAGCTTCCCTCTCCTGACTATAGGACTGTTCTCTGGGCACAAGAGCTGCTTTCAGATGAATTTATTCTGTTCATGTTCTGCATCCCATCCCCAGAAGGTGATTCAATGCCAGATCCCACACTGCAGGTGAAATGGTCCCCCTCCTCCTCTGTGCTTCCTCATGGCAAGATCAGAGGAGAAAAGGCACTTGTCTTCAGTACCTCCAGACCCTAATCTATATCAAAGCACCCCGGGGGATATTGCAGTCTCTCAGTATCCCACGGGGTCAGCACTGGCTCTGCCCAGCTATGCAGTGATGTTCAAGGCTAGCACAGCTGCTCTCAGACCTGGAAGGGCTCAAAAGCAGGAGCAAAGCAGCCAGTGGGCTGATGAAGGGAAAACCTCTATGAAAACAAATTAGAACAGGAAGCCAGACAGTTACAAACAAAATCATCAATGGGATGTCTTCCCTCCCTGTATTCCCATCCTTTCTCTCCTTAGTAGTTCCTTAATTCTTGCTGCGCTTGCTAGGAAAAAGAGGAAATCAAATCTCAAAATTAATTCTTTGTTGACTGGAGAACAGAAAATACTTCCATACTTGAACATATTCTGATGCTAAATACAACCCTGTTGGGTTTTTTTACTACTCCTTTTAATTTTTTTCTCCCTGCAATGATTTTTTGCAGAGAATTGCAAAATTCAGTCTTGTTAGTTTGTTTAAATCCTTTAAGATAGTCACTTCAGAAAAATAACCAATCCCCAATTCTAAACTTTGCGTTTAAAATGTAATAGATTATTCATGACTAAAAATGAAGCCTTCACCATTACTCTATCTTTAGTAACAGAGAGATGAAAAGGCAAGAAAACACGGGTTGGCTCCATGTCCAAGGGAGTGGGACAGGCACACAGGAGCCTCCTTTCTGCTGCAGGCTGCCTTTACTGGCAACAGCAGCATTAAATAAACCCACCAAACAGCCAGCAGCATTGATGGGGGCAGCTAAGAAGGAACCTTGTCCATCTACTCCCACTGAGTTATCTGCTTCTACCTGTTGCTTTGGGAAAAGGAGACATGGTGCTGCCATACCCTACATTCCCATCTGCTTCCAGGAGCAGTGTGAAGCAATGGTCCCTCTATTTTTTCTCAGGGTCCTAGCTATCAGCTTGTACAGCTCAAAGCAATATTTTTTAATACACTTGAAAGATAAGCACTTGAAAATAGGAGGTAGATGAAACAAGTGCTTAGAGCTCCTTGCTACTGTGTCATCATAACTATGCAAATCTGCAAAAGAATTGATTGCTAAGCAGAGTAAAGGACAAGCTATAAGCATGTTGTTCTGTTTAATCATGCAGGTGCTTTCATACACAAATATTTGTCAGCTAAATCCTGGGAAATGTTTATTCCTTAAGTCTATGAACTAGAATAAGAAGGAAAAGAAAGCGATGACACAGTTCTTAGATAGTGGAAGCCAGAAGGAACTTCATTTTTCATTTTTATTACAACAGTAGATGTTTTTTTTCTTTTTCTCTTTTTTTTTTTTTTTAAGAAGTTCTTCAAGGTGATTCATAGTGCTGGTACTTAAAGAGATATATGAGCCCAAGGCTACCCATTTAAAAAGCCTGAGAAACTAACTTCAAGGAGAGATCTCTGAACAATCCATTTATGCAAATATGCTGCTGCATCTGGGTGGGTTTGCTTATTTTTTTAGTTTATGGCCAAAGTGATATGAAAATGCTGCAGGATTGGCTGAGTGCAGCTTAAAGTTTGAGCTGATGTCAGAAAGTGCAAGGCAAAATGACAGGGGAGAGTGCATCCCTTATTCATCTCATGCAATGATGGCTGTTTTGTTTGGAACCACTGAAATGATGCAAATAGAGCTATTTTTTTTAATGTTTCACAGCAGTCTCTTCCCACGCCCTGATGCTCAAAAGGGCACCCCACAGACAAAATTTGATTTATGCTATTTTTGATTTATATGTGTGTTTTTGTTTACTTAGCTTATGAAGCATTTTTTTTATATCTTTGCTATTCCTTTACCCATGCAGTACCTTTGTGCTATTAGTATGTATAGCAGACAAATATTTATCTACTACATGAGCAGCCATTCTGTTTGATTCCTGAAACATTTAAAATATATCAAACTTGTTCGACACCAAAAGCATTTTAAAAACCAGCATCAGCAAAACATCAGGTTGGTTTGGCCAATAATTCAACAGTAGCTGTTTGTTTGCTTTGGATTTGTTTTGGGTTTGGGTTTTTTTATGTCTGTGTGTGTGTGTGTGTAAGTAGGATGGAGTGTTTTAGTCATTAAATTGTGGTGACAAAGCAGGGCTGAGGTTCTTTTATTCCCTTCTATCCTTGGCTCAGGATTTACAGCACATATCTGAGACATTGGAGGACAATTGCTGTGTGAGGTACTGGACCCTGGATTTTCCCCCAGGCAAAGGGCTGCTGGGAAGTGTGGGGATTGCCTGATCTGCCCTGCTGGCACTTTGCTGCTGGGGATAAGGGGCAAAATATTCACTATACTGGGCTCTGAAACTCAGATATCTCATCTCCCTGCTGTTTCTCAACCACCTTCTTTGCAGGGTGGGTTAGCAGGGCTATTATTTGGTGTAGCAGCTGCATACAGCATCAACAGGAAGCGTGAAGCAAAATTCTGCCTAGGAGAACTTGGTAGACTGTTGGTGCTGGTCATTCCCTGGAAAAAATGTGCTCAGGTACATCCCAGGAAAGAAGGGCATAGATCCCAAATCTGCCACTTCTCATGTGCTTGGATCTCAGAGATGTAACACAAGGAGAATAGGGGAGAAACTGGCATTTCTGTGGTTCCTTGACTTTCTTTCCTTAGCGGTAGAAAAACAAAACATGCATTTTAAATGTACTTAGAAGTAAATCTTACACTCAAGTCAGTGTGATTTGGGGAGAGTTGTATTCAGAAAGACATATGAACCAAGGATCAGTCAGTAATCGGCCCCATCATAACATCAGAGAGAAAACAGTTTGGGAAGAACAAAAATACAAAAAGTGTTCAAATTGCCAAGCCAACCAGCAGTGCTTTGTCTGTAATCTGCCTTCTGTGGGTAAGAGATATTTAAGGATGCATTTACAGCAAGAGAGCCAGTTGGACCACATTGGCCTCCAGACAACCCCAAGAAATGAAAAAGCAGGAAATGCTCCCAAAAACTTCACCTTTAAAATTACATTTCCATGGAGTGTGAAGCAAAAGATACAATTTGTTTCTATTCAACACTCTTCATGCTATTGTCTGTGCAGATTAATTATTCTATGGCCATAACATATTGGAAACTTGGGGTGGTCAACGAAATATTTCAGTTATTGTTCCTTATATGTTCCTGTTATTTTTCTTTCTTGCCAGCTCGAGGTAATATCTTGATCGCCGCCAGTTTGTTTGATGTCAGGACCAGCACAGTGCTGGCTTGACATGTGCACTAAACACGCTGACAGCAGCTAGGAAGTTCATTGATGCTGGTATGGCAAGAAATGAATGGACTCCAGAAGCAGCAAAATGCACTCTTAGTACATCACAGTGGAGGCTTCACTTTCCCGTGAGATAGTGGGCTATTACTTGTCTGGGAGACACACTTCAACACATCGTGTCAAACAGCAGAATCATGAGAAAACTTGTGAAGTATTCCCATTAAGGCTAATTGATTTTTAAATACTCTATTATCCAAAGTTGGCATCTAATTATTTCTTTCAAGATCCTGACACGTTCCTAGTAGTCACAAGAAGCAATGATTGTTCAGGATGTAGCGCTGTGGTGGGCAGCAGAGCATCCATCTGAAAGGGAACGACGAGGCTTTTTATATTTTTTTTACTGACTTGTCTGAGGCTGCTGCAAGAGGAATTGTGGTGCAGTAAAAGATGTGTGAGATGAACGGATGGGAAGCTTGAGGATGTAGTCAGGATCCAGCTGGACTAAGATTTCTATACAGAGATCAAACTATTCTGTCAGATAACTTATTACCTTTCTCAAAAAAATCAGGCTGGCCTTAGGGTCATTAATGTTTATAGTAAAGTTCTAATTAAGCAAATATAAACCTTATGCACAGCAGACATCACATTAAAAAAGAAAATAACCACAGACCCTTTCTGGTACTATACTCTCTCTCTGACTTTGTGATGACAGTATTAATTGACTAACAGCAACAGAAATTAGATCAAATGTTGGAGATACATCAGGGCCAACCAGGGTTGTTGCCTACAGCAAGCACAGATTAAGAACAGCAAGGTGCCCAGCTCCTCTGGCTGGTACTTTGAGCAGTTGTTTCTGTCTGTACAAGAATGGTGTGAAATGCCACTACATGAGGGAGCTGCATTTCACGTGTTCTGCAATGACTTCCCAAGGTGTCCCAAGGTGTCCCAAGGTGTCCCAAGGTGTCCCAAGGTGCTGTGGGACTGGTAACGAGCTGCTCCTTCCTGCTCCTCCCAGTGCTCGTGTCCAAGCAGCTTGCCTCTGAGAGCTCCTTTCAGTATTAAGGAATTGATAAAGGAAGAACAATAGCAAGTAATCTGTGTGATGGTTTGGCCCCCATATGACCATGCATGAGAACACAGCTCTGAAAATGGATAGTGCATCTGTACTCTGTAGAGACATGTGACACAACATGCCAGCTTTGTAGCAGATGGAAGATTTCTCCCCATTAAAACACACAGAAAAATCAAAATATTGTATCCACCTAGACCATTGCTGTAAAACATGGTCACACAGCTCATATTTAATCACAGAAAATCTGAATCACAAACAAGCTGAAATTGCTCAGATTTTAACAATTTGTTCTTTGAGATAGTACAATCGCTTCTCAATATCCTGACTTGCCATACTTGTTGCTTCATACTCAATGTTCACTCATGCAGGCCAGCCAAAAATAAAGTATTTCCACAGATTAAAACTGCCTCAAACACATATGGGTTTGGTTTAAAAGAAATAGATGGAGTTTGAAACTATAACTGTTTCAGGAAATGAAATACAGTTTTGCGTTTTTGTAAGGTCTTTAAATATTTTATGAAGTACCAATGTTTGCTTGTATTTTTTTTTAAACACCCTCTTATGTATTTTATTATGTACTTTAGTTGGAAAGATACCAAAAGGAGGGGGAGAAAGAATCTTACACCTATGTACAGAACTGAGTTACCAACTTGTATGATTATAAGAGGAATATAAGGACACAACAGCAAATACTCTTAATTTATTGTCTTCATTTGTCACACACATTTCCTTGATTAAAAATATACAAATAGTTGGTAAGGGAACATTGCCCTGCATAAAATTAAGTAACTGTGTTATCTAGGTATATAATAAATGTTTTCTGACAGTGTCCTTTAATCTAATTGCCTAATTACCTTTGCTCTTTATCTGGAGACACAAGAAGGTCTTCAGGACAAGTGACTACGTTGGGCTCGTTCAGAGTCTTCTGTATCACACACAGATAGGTAAACAGGTAAGCCCAAGCCTGTTTTGGCATCCACATGCAGAAGCACACACTGTAACTACAAAACAGCATGTTCTGAGCCTGTGTTTTCTCTGGGTAGTAGTAGCAAGAACACTGTGTTCATTTAAATTAAACCAGTTCCTTGGATAATAACAAAGTAATTAAAGAAGCCACCAAGGAAAAAGAGCCAATTTATTTGAATCATGTTCATAAAAACTACAACATGAGCCTGAAGGTAGAATATAATGTAGTTAAGATGGCAGATTGATGATTTTTAAAAATGCATCTTGATATTATTTTAAATTATTGTCTCTAGTCCGATAATAATAATGGATGTGAATATTTAATTTTATGATAGGAATGATTCCTTCAGTTAAGTCAAATTCAGATAAAAACTGTCACACTTGTTGCAAGTCTGCTTGGTCTCCAAAACAATATATTAATATCTGGTCATTTTAATGTATTCCTGTTTCCATAACTCTCACTGTAATTGCAAGAAATGCAGGCACTTCACTAGATGAGTTCAAATCAATGTTGTTAGATCCTGTGACATGTCAAATGGAGCACAAGAAAAATTGCACTTGAAATCATGGGGAACCTTCTATTCTTTAAAATGTCCCCTCTTCTGAACTTAAGGTTCTCCTATCAATCATAACTAGAGGCCTACACAAGGGAAAAAGAAAAGGTTTAACATTTTGTAGCACTCCAAAGTTTCACTGATGCTCGTCTGGTTTATTTTTTGTTATTCGTTCATTGAAACATGGATGATAAAACACTTTTGGTAGCCATTTCTTAACAATTTGCCTAAAGAATGGGCCATCCCTAATAGCCTAACATCAAAACACAAATCAGGCTGACTTACTGAATTTTCTGTAACCAGGACAGGGTGGCAACCTGTCTGTTCCTTCTACCTATGCTATCCAACCTCTTATCATGGGAGAGACGTACTTTCGTTCAGGTAAAGCTCTTTGGGAATAGCAGGCTTCATCTCCACCAGAGACTTATAGGCTTTGGTAAAATGTTTCTTTTTTATTGTTGTCAATGGTGACAAAACAAGCTTTGAGAGAGCACTAAGGTGCAAAAGAACCAGAATGACAACCACTACAAGTGGTAACTTGTGAGTAACCCTGTAACCATCTCCTGTGCGCTTCTTTGGGGCTCATTCTGAATTGCAACACATAACAAGATTCTGTTGATTTTTTAAAAATTTTGCTAACACATGTTACCGAGGTCTCCTGTGCCCACGTGTCTGTGCAGTAGCACTCTATGGAGATTTCCCTCGCTATCCCCAAGCTTGGTGGTCCCAGTGCAGCTGAGGCGATTCCTGGGCTCTAGCAAATTAGCTTGCTAATTTATACTAACATTACACCCATATGACAAGGAGTCAAGGATCTGAGGATTCATATTAATACTATATTGCTGCTTTATCATTTAGGCAGAAATATCTAACGCTTAATTCAGGGAGAGAATTTCAGTATTTTTAGCAGTACCTAAACTCAGGAGTTTTTCTCCACAATAATCTGTCCTGAATACATCATTTCAGTTCATCTGCCACTTACCATCAAACCTGGTATTCTAAGGCAAGCTCATAGAGAATCCACTTACAAGTTTATTCATGTTAATCCAGGGTCAGAGGCGGCACAGACACAGGCCAGGGCAGGACGCTGAATCTGTCTCACTGGCACTGATGGATGACTGGCACAGAAGGTCTGTTGCTGTCAATGGATACAAGGGAGAAATCCATTCTTATTCTCCTTAATATCTTTGCAGTATTTGGCACTGCTGACCTCATGTCAAGTCTGACAGGTGGCATGAATCCAAAGTAAGTCTTCAAGCAGACAAAGACCCATTCTTTCTCTAGTCCCTTTCAATGTCTACATGAATCTAGCTACAAAGTGAACTGGATTTAAAAGCCAGTGATACACAGATGGCACAGAACTGTACTTCACCTTCCCTACATATAAATTCTTTGTTATCACTGAGGTTTTTGAGTGCTTGGATATGGTCCAGTGCCTTGATTTTCTAGAATAATGACAATCTCTGCAGCAAGAATAACTCATTGCAATGCAGGATACAAAGCTTATCCGTGCAGCAGAAAGCCAAGCACAAATAGTATTTTAGCTGTGGAAAATTCTTTTAGGGTTCTGGTTACAAAACCAAAAAGAAAAAAAAGATACTTTTGTGTAAAATACTACAAAGCAGTTATTGGAAGGATACATGCAGTAATTTTTGAGGATAAAAATAAGACATAGCTCTAGTATCTTGATTATTTAGGGCATAAATGGATGCTTCACTATTGCATTTGGGTTTCCTTATGGACAATAGACAGAAATGTCACACATGCTCAAACAGAGGTCACAACACCAAGCATGTCAGAGTTCAAGAAGTGTTTGGACAATGCTCTCAGGTACATGGTGTGATTCTTGAGGTGTCCTGTGCAGGGCCTGGAGTTGGATTTCAATTATCTGGATGGGTCCTTTCTAACTCAGCATATTCTATGATTCTGTGATAAATACTTTCCCCCTATTGCAAATCACACTGTGATGAACTGCTTTATTACACTCTACCACTAAGCATTGCATACTGATTGATGACAGATAAAAGCTGGCCCCAAAAAACTCATCTGTCTGCCCACAGCAAAGTCAGTGAACATTTCATAATAAAGTTCTGCCTTGCTTCAAACATATTTTAATCCAAAATAGCAAGCAAAGGGGAATATGAAACCAAAGAAGTGCTCTGGGTCACTGCTACGCTATCTTATTTCCTTGCATTTTAAACCATAGGTGTCCCACACTGAGCAAAACACAGTGTCAGATTTGCTGTCTAAGCTTGGCTTGGCTGTATTCAAGCCTGGGATTTGTTTTACAGTTTGAACTGAAGTTAAATAGGTAAAGTTATTTATCCTTAGCCCTGGCACTTGCTGGGTGTGAACCAGTGTCTACAGAGCTTCTAGAACAGGCATAAGTCATATTTCTGAAAAGTTTTGCTATTTGGCACATAATTAATTCTGGGCTAGTTTTGACCTATAAGTCCCACCCCACTTCGAATCCTGTATATATTAATAAGATCATTGCATTTCAACTTGACAGATAAAGTATTTAAAGAGACAAGACTTGATGTGTGCATCTGGCTGGGGGTAAATGCACATGGGATGGGCTTGCAACTGAGCAACTGCCAGCTCACCATCTGGTATGATCTGTAAGGGATGCTGATGTCAAAGTGCACCCTCCTTGCCAGGTCCTCTGGAAATTTGCACCTGTGTCTCAGGACAGGACAACTTCAAGAAAAATAGTTTTATTATCCAGAACTACTTTCTAACCCTCTGCTTAACAGAGCCCAGGTCTGTTTTTTCTCAAGATCTGTTTTAAGACTAATTTTCTTTCTCAGGTAATATTTTTTTTTTTTTTCAGAGGAGGTTTTTGTGACAGACAAAGGCTTTCTTGCATTGATGGAGCAGGTTTGGCTACACCAGCTAACACAGGATTAGCAGCTGTCTAGCAACAGGGATGCTCTGTGACATATCTCAAGGGCAGCTGTAGAAAGAGTGCCTTGTACAGGGATTTTATACATCTCTGGTAAAGAGTGCAACCTTCTGTATGTGAGGTCCATATATACAGAGGGTGAATAGTGTTCCTTTGTAAACTATTTCTGTAACTTTCTTTCTCTCACCTCTGCTACCTAATGGTTCTGCTGTTTTTCAGGCTCTCTATATCCATCCAAGTGAGACAGGATTTCCTGTAAAACTAACACATCTGGAGTTGCCTTTTTTTTTTCAATTTCAGTGGGGCAATTTATTTACTTATTTTAAAATATTCCCTTCATGAAATTCTTACACAGGGTCTACCATTAAAGTTCCTGCTACCTTTGGCAGGAGGTGGGTTTTACAAGTATGAAGAGCGCCATGAAAAGACAGTTTCTTTTCCAATAATTACATCTAATTATGGATTTCAAGTTTTCTGAAACCCTTGCTGTTCCCTCACATTCTGTGAGCCTTTCCTTCTCTGCCAGTATAATTTGTAGACTTTTAAGAGAATAAGGGTGACTATGCTAGTAAAGGTACCTGAGCCCTGGGGGTGCATTGCTACATGGGGGTACCTAGTAAAGGTACCTGAGCACCCACAGCCCTTTCTGGCCCTGCCTCTCCTGAGGCCTTTCCCTGAACCTGACCATGGCCCAGGATCCCATTTCAGCTCAGCCCATAGCCCAGGACCCCATTTCAGCTCAGCCCAGGGCTAGCAGACCCTGCCCTGTGCCATGTGGCAGCTGTACCCTATCCAAATCTGCCTCTCTTTGTTTTGCCTTGCAGCTGACTTTTACAAGTTACTCCCTGGAAATCAATCTGGTTTTAACCTTGCTGATATGATGTCAAATGTTCTCATAATTCATAAATATTTCCAGTTCTCGTCTAGAAAGAAAAAAATTATGCTACTATATGCGTCACTTTGTTTTTCTTCTAGTTACAAGATTTGTAGACTAACTGTACTTTGTGATAGGTAAAATCAAGTAACACACAATGAAGACTTCAATTTAATGTGCAGTTATTACAATGTCCAAAAGAGGAGGGACAATTATATGGATAATATACTGCAGTACACACCAATGCTTCCTTCAGAATGCTTCTTCCCTACATATGAACTTTCTTTTCCTATATGGGGTACAACAAGCCTAGCATAGATATAGGAAACACAGACAATATAGACACTGCAGCTAGCTCAATCTCCAGTGTTAATAGCTGCCCAGTTGTTTTGTTACACTGCACTTCTGAAACACTATATGATCTCAGGCACTGGTTTTAAGGTGTCAGATAAGCGTTCTGCAGAATAGAGTTTTGCATTCACCCTTTGAAGATATTGTTTCACCTTCATTGCCACGTGTGGGATACTGAACAACACAATCGTACACTTGATTCTGTACCTCTTGACACTCACTGAAATCTCATTTCCAGAAATAGATGTGTACTGCTTTTTGGTCTTTGTTAACAGGAGAACATGGTTTTCAGGACAAAAGAAATAAACAGCCAGCATACCAGAAATACTAGCTTAACCTTTGATTTGCAAGCCTTTACTTGTACTGTTATTTCCACTTAACAACTATTCACTGACTTGCAAACCTTTATTAGTAGTATTATTTAATCTTGTATTAATTTAAGAATGTTCAGATGATTTATTTATAATAATTTACCATTTTAACCTAACAGGTCTTTTTGTTTCTATTATTACCTATGCTTTTGTCATCTTCCCAGCCATGGTTCAGACAATTCAGATTACAAAACAGCCAGCAGTAGCAGACAAAATAATAAATATAGCTTATAATCATTGCAACATGCAATAAATATATAATAGCTGATAACAACTAATAAAAAACCCCAATAAATGATTAGCCCAGAGTCTATGTGGGGCAAACTCACATTCTGAGTCCAAAAATTTGAGTTTCTCTTTGATAGATCAGCAGCTTTAATTGCCAGTGATCCCAATGCAAAATCAGGAATGTACTGGGCTGCAACTCTGTTTTGTCCATGCTTTTGTGAACCACAGGCAGCGTTGTGCAGTATTGAACTGGTCACCTCTGTCTGGGACAAAGTAGGGGAGCAAAATAACAAGAAACCTCATCAATAGGGGAGTGCCATGGGATGAAATGCTACCAAACTCTTCCACGCTCCCAGCTATTACCAATTTCACCTGAAAATACAAAATGTACAATGCTTTCCCATCTGCAAAGTCTCTCAGAAGACTGATAATTATATTTAGTCAAGTTTGAAACACAGGTTAAAGTGAGAATGGATGCCTTTCTGTGTCCTTCAGGAGTAAGTGCCTGGGACCCAGAGTGATTGCTAACATTGCCCATGTGTATGACTGAGACACACAGGTTATTTATAGATGCCAGAAAACAGAATTTTAAGCTTGGAGGTAATTCTTACACTTCTAAGCATGTTTCAGAACTAAATATTTAAATTCCCTTTTCCCTAAAGAAAAAGAAAAGAAACTCTATAAATTTTCCCTGTGGAAATTTGATTTTGCAGAAACTGCTTTTCTGTCACAAAAGATTGCATTGAAAAAGCTCTTGAACTGCTCTGGGTGTTCACATAAAAGTAAGGAAGAGAATATGTATCTGCTTAAGTATTTCACATGAATGGACAGAAAGCCTTAGATTATTGTTCAAGAACAGAACAATTCGCTTTCAAGGGCATTTATTTCTTTGCATCAAATTTGAAAATAATCTAATCCTCTTTTTTTATAGTATTAATTTTTTTCAACTTTAACAATAAAGTTTCTTCTAAAAAGCAAACAGTCTAATTGCTAAAATAAGTGTTCAGAATTATTCTGTGTAGTAATGTGTGAATGAGGAACTAAGGGGATATAGCTCACAAAGTTTGCTGTTGAGTATTTTGCAGTATGGAAAACATATCAGGCTTCCCTTCACATAGAGTTAAGACCACATGAAGGAATCTCTAGAATAAAGCGTAGCTGATTTCATTTATTGCAACATGTTTTAACTTTTGTCATTTGTTGCTTTTTCCATTGGCCATGTGCAGTAAGTTTTTTCAGCTGTTTCACCTCCTTCTTCAGAATATGTTTTTTAAAGGACTGAAAATAGTGGCTTTACCCTGTGACAGTAAAATCCTCATTTATTAACCTACAGCAGCTAAATCACTCTTTCAAAGAATTTAGTAATATGAAGAACCCCTGCCAAGGAAAATTCAGTGCAAATATAATTATTCTATTGGATGGTAACAAATAAAGACTCTCACACTTTATCAGTTTGGAGAGACATGTAAGTCAACTGTCTGCCCAGAATTTACCAGGGACCCAAGTAACAACCTTGAATAAGGTGTCTTGCCCTCTCTCCACAATGATTTCTCTTGCCATTCTTTGTCTGCTTGGCTTGTTAAAATAATTCACATTTTGTCTTAAGGTGGTTGTGTAGCATCTTTTACACTGTCAAGTTCTGCTCAGAGTCAGAGTGAACTGCTGAAATCAATCTATACTTAATGAGGATAAGAGTTGTTCTGCAGAAATACCAAAAATTTAGAACCTTAAAAATGGCAATTTCCATTATTAAAAAATTAGTCCTCTTCTTGCTCTGTGCAACTGTGCAAAGGAGAAATGAATCTGTGGGAATTGCTCGGAAACCTACAGACATTCTATCTCATTGGTATGCTATGTGCTATGGATTTTGCCCTACTATGAATCTAGCTTTGCCTCCTAATTCACCTACCATGCATGTGACTGACCTCCTGAAGCCCAAAGCTGCCAGTCCTTTGCAGAAGGAGAGTCTGAGGAGATGTGGTTCCCCACCATGCTACCTCTTGTTTGAATGGGATAGTGAGTCATAGCTGGCTGGATGCTTATGAGGTTCATTGCAATGCCCCCTTGGCTACTCTTCCAGTTTCTATGGAGCAATCTAGGGAAGACAAATGAGTGCCTCCTACCTCTCAGGAGTCAAGGCAAGGCAGAGCATACAGGCATCAGGCTTCTTTCTGCCTTCAGTGAGGTGTGGGCTGGTCGCTGCCATCCCCCACTAGAGATCAGCACTGGCTGCGGAGCACATTTCTTCCTCTCCATCTGTATCTGCTGTCAAAGAGGTTATTTTAGTGCCTTGGAAGAATGGATCAGTGTCAAAGGAGCTCATCTTGATCAGCTCTGCCTGATCAAAGAGGCAATCACTGCCTCTCACTTTTACTAAATTTTGCCTGCGTGAATCATTCTTCATTTAAGATAAACTGATTGACTGATAGCAGCAATTTTGGTGGAGGGCTAGTGATTGCTAGAGCATGATTCTTTTCAGAGGTGACCAGCAGAGCATGGAGATCCTGGGTTTGAGAAGTGGTCATTTTGAGTAGTTCCTGCTCTGGTGAGATGAATGTTTGAAAACTCGCAGTATTAAATTTTCACAGATTGGAGAACTGCAGTGCAGCATATGTAGAGATCATGAACTCCTCCTGCTGTGGCCACAGACTTGCAGAGCTTGGCTCAGGATTTTGCCAGTCATATGCTAACAGACTCAAATTAAAGATTGACTCCTTGAGCCTTCTGTCAGTCCCGCCTTCTCACACTGTACACAGAATAAATTACCTCCATGCTCTGTGGCTTGCTCATGATCTCATTCTTTCTCTCATCTGAAAGGCATTTTTAGCACCTCTTTCCACAGCACATCACATTATAATGGAATAAATTTTTTTGTTCAATTTTCTTTTTTTAATTAGACATGCTGGGAAGTGGATTTGCATTTGGTTTTGAATTATGGCTTTCTCAATCCTAAATATATGAGAAATTCAAACATTGTTTATCAAAAAAGGAATAATTTCAATGCAATGTAAATACTCTGAGTTTATCTGCAACAAATCTGTACAGCCAGAAAACTTGGGTATCACTCTTTCAGGCCTGTAACCTAGGCTCCAGGCACACGTAGGTAGAAATTATGGAATGATAAAAACAATCAGCTGCACAATGAGGCATGCCCTCTGCAGTGTTTCCATGTGCCCGCTGCACATACGAAAATTAACTGGACCAAATGAGATGGGTTGGAGCAAGACCTACTGGCTGTTTAGTGAGTCAGTGTACCTCCTGGGGATGCTCTCCATGGGACACCCAGGGCAGAAAATGCATTTACAATTGTGTGGTTGCCCTGGAGTGATAGCAGGATATACATGATAACTGAGTTTGCCAACTTGTTACTGGGCAAAGCTTCAAGCTGCTCTGCTGAAGCAGATTCTGGCCTTGCCTTCAGTTTTGGTTACTCTGACATCTATGGGAAGTGTCACAGCTGACAACTGAAAGTGCTGAGTGAATAAACTAACCTGAAGCAGCTGCAAAATGGGAGCAATGAGAGGACTCTGTGTCCTGAAACAGCCTTCTAAGAGCTTCCTTTGACCTGATCAGATGTACAGCCTGAAGAGACATTAGATTATCCCACTGGATCTCCCAATTCAAATGGTGTATTAACCCAGTTCTGCTCTATTACCATGTTATACTGAGGGTTGCTGGGTTGACTACCATTTATGAAAGGGTGGCCAATCAAACACCTTCCAGACATCCAGTGTTGGCTAAGTTTCCGAGACAGAGTCTCTACCTCAGTAGTTGATCATTCACAGTGTTAAACTTTACTTTATTTATATTGTCAATATACCTGACTTCAGTCATTATTTTCTGTTAGACTAAACAGGGACTTTAATGGGGTCTTTGGGATTCATCATCCAATCATCAACTCTAGTCTCCATGCCATTTGTCTGTCTATGTCTTATTAAAGAATCTGAATGAATCGCAGTATTTTCTAACATATCTTCTCTTGGCTTCACATGAACCTTAAAACTTTTTTCAAACTTTAAATTTCCAATTTAAAACTGTGTGCACATGAACACATTTCCCATCATCAGTCTTTTCAGTGTTCTAAGACATGTCACCTCTTTGGCCCATCAAGTTACAAAGCTGAAACTAGATTCCTCTGGGCATTGCACTGAAAGCTCTAGACTAATTTCTCTTCATTTTCTCCCCTTGAATCTTCTGAGTCCATAGCTTCCAAGGTGTCATCACTCATCCTGCAGATGTATCCTTCCTGCTTCTTAAATGTAAAGAAGATGTAAAAGAGTGGATCCAAATAAGTAATCAGTCCAGATAATTTTGAGTGTCTTATTCTCATCATCAAATGAACTATGCACAAAATGTCTTCTTTGGAGCATTAGAGAAGAGAAAAATCTTCATTGCATAAGTGCACTTGGGATCAAAAAACTGAAACGAAAACATTTGAAGATATTCCTATATTGTCATCTGGCATCTTATCTCTGGATTTCCAAGGAGGTATGGAGGTGATTCATAAGTATGTGGAACATTGCAAAGCCCAAATAATTCAAAATTTATAGGACTGTCTAACTAAAACCATAACCTCTTGTATTTAATGCAGAGTTTATGGATAAAAAATAGGTATGGTTTTGCTGGTTTTCAAGCTATACATTTTCTTCCCCCTTTTCTCCCTCCCCAGTTTGATAAAATGTACTGAAGTGGCACATGAACATTTCCACATTGTGATAACCATGGTTAAAACATGCAAATTCAAGGAGTGGTGGCAGAGAAAGAGAAATGGAACATTACTTTAAAAAAAAAAAACCCCAGACATCCCAGAAAGCAGTCAAATATTTATGCAAAATGAGTGTAGCTTTATACACTGGCACTGAACAACACAATGCTCTGTCTCACACAATACTGTCATTCATGTGCGTACATACTGCCACAGGCAAAAGTCCCACACAAAGCATTTTTATACAATTGTAGCATATTTCATTACAAGTTGTTTTTTTAATTCCCCTATGCAGGGATTCTCATGATAGAGACATTCTGTCTCCCCAGAGTTTCCTAAAAGGAAGAAGGGTTGCTGTATAGAAACTAGAGAAAATCGTGGCATAAAACATCAAATTTCAGTTTTAAATAGCATTAGGAAAGAATAATGTTATAGCAATAACAAAAGAGATGGAAAGAAACTTTTTCTTCCCTTAAGAAAACACACTGAGTTCTATTGTGTGTTCTCAGAGCTATCATGTAAGCAATTAAAAACACAATGCAAAATAGAAGAATTGCTAGTATTAAATTTATAATACACAGCACATTAGGACCCTGAAATATCTTCGTGCAAATAAGGACTGGAGCATACCCCTGCAACTGAAACACAGAGTAGAATGACTTTTCTACCCCAACAAGCAAATACCTAGTATCATTCTACCCACTCAAGTAACAAGTGATATGATGACAGCAAATGGCTTCAAGTTGTGCCAGAGGAGGTTTAGATTGAGTATTATGAAAGATTTCTTGCCTGAAAGTGTTTTCAAACATTGGAACCATATACCCAGGGAAGTGGTAAAGTCACCATCAGGGAGATATTTAAAAGATGTGTAGATGTCATGCTTAGGGACATGGTGTAGTGGTGGACTTGGCAGTGCTAACTTAATGGACTAAGTTAAAGACTTGATGACTTTATAAATCTTTTACAACCTGAATTATTCTACAATTCTGATTTGAAAGAATATCAAAAGGCAAATTTCCAAATCAAAATTTGGGCAAGGCTAAAGAAAAGCATATGAAATGCTTCACTTTAGTTGTCTTGAAAGCAGTTGTGATGCAAAAGCCATGGCTGAACACATAGCAATCATAGGCATGAGCTGAATCCTGGGCTGTGGGCTTTCCATTAAGCTGAAGCCCTGTGCACATCAAGGACAGTCTTTCCAGGTAATTGGTAGTACCTGGCCTCAGTGTTCCTTGTTCCAGCACTTGGAAGGTCTGTGAGTGAGAAAGGACCAGAAAATTTATGTGGCATTCCCTGTTCTACCCTCCCAAACTGGACTGCCTCTCTTCACTCAACATGGGTTAGAAATCAGAAATATGGAACCATTGTCTGGTTCTTTCCTGTACAAATAGACTGATAATTTTCTGGGGAAAAAAAAAATAAAATAAATCCTCTGTGGAAGCATCTAGTGAGGAACCAGCTGTTTGCTCTTCTCTGAGATACCAGAGACAATGAAATGATGAAATCTGCACACAAGACAAAGTCTGCTTCATAAATGAATAAAACATTGTTTTTAATTCCTCTGTGGGGGATTTTCTGTGAAATCCAGGTGTCCTTTCCATTGAAATTCTCAGAAGAGGAAAAAAATTACACTATTCATTACTCCAGGCATAGTATTTGCATAGAACACTTTTCATACTGTGGCTCTTGTCAAAATATCCCTTCGTCTGCCATATCAGCTCTCTGCCACTATGTACTACTTGTGACACCCTGACACGTGTTTCCTATGTCCCCTACACTCCAGCATGCTAAACATCCTACACCATGCATACTCTTCCCCTTTGCAGGATGGTTAAGATTTATCTTCCTTCCTCTTCCTGGCAGACATCTTATCCTGCTTAAAATCCGTAAATATGTATGAAAACTTCAGGTCTTTATTAGAAGGGACACACTGAATGATTTGAAAGTAGACTCCCTTTATGGTGTTTTTTTGTGAGATCATTTTTCTCTGATGCTTTTCCCAGTGGTTCACAGATACTTGTTTTGGGGGAAACCAGTTTGCTTTGTTAAATTACAGGGCCTTCACATAGATTTCAGTGTTATTATGAAACATAGAATAGGTAGGGTTTAAACAAGCCAGTTCCTGTAACTTCATGCCTTTTAAATGCATTACTCCTCTTTTATATCCTCTTAAATCATTTATGTACACATCACTATTGAACATACCATACTTTACATTCCTCATGTAGCGGCACAGGACACTTACAACAATGTGAGCTAATTAAAGCTACAGGGTAAAACTCTGACCCTGCTGAAGTCAAAGGGAATTTTGCATCTTACTTCAATAGAGCAAGTATTTCACCCCGAGGCCCCTTCTGTCCCCCTCAGTTTTTCTGGCTGTTTGTGCAAAAAGTCCTGGAGAATATCAGGTCTCAGAGAGCCAATTAGCCAAAGACAGCTGTATAACAAAGCTTCCTCAAGCCAACGTGGAGTGGGCAGCCCTCTGCCTCCAGGAATCAGGCTCAGGCTGGAAGAGGTCTGAGCAGGATGGAAATGTGGCTCCAAGTGGCAGCCCCCATGGGCAGAAGGTAAAGGCAGAGGAGCTGCTCTGCTGAGGCAAGGACACAACTGGGTACAAAGCTCTGGGAAAGTCATTGAAGGTGAGGGGAAAGGGCCTGAAGCTGTGTTGCCAGGGCAAGTGATCTGAGCACTTGAAAGCCAAATGTTTCCCTAATTGCTATCTAAAACGACTATTCCTGACCAGGGGTCCCCATCCTTCCCCACTGGGTGGGACATGCAGCTCCCTCCAGTTGCCACTGAGGAGCAGTACATGATGGCATATCCCCTGGGAAGGAGCAGATGTCCTACACATGCAGAGGACATGTGACATTTTGCTTTTATTTTCTACTTTCCCAAGGGCTCCTCAACACAGGAGAGAGAGTAGGTTTCTGGCTGGAGAAATTACTCCTGCCATGGCAATCCATTCCCAGTTGCTCTGTCTCCCATGGGGTTCTTCAGCCTCTCCCAGCTCATTTAACAGATGTGCACTTTTCACATAACAGGAAACACAGTGCCAGGCAGTGCTAGAGAAGTGGGTTGACCCAACTCGATCTCTACATGACAAAAATAAGATGCCACGTGAGATCTCTAATCACCAACACCACTGGGTTGTGGCTTGTAACAGCTTTAAAATGTGACCTACAAAGATAACTATTTGCATGTACAAACTCTGCAAGCTGATGGCTCCTGGCAGGGCTGTGGAGTGGTCTGAGTAGCCCAGCCCCAAGTGTAAAGCCAGGTTTTGAAGAATGTAAATGTATTGTGATCTGAAATATTGAATTAAAACTATATTTCTCCTTGACATATTTTGTTTCAACGGAAAGGATTTTGGCATGATCTGGCCTTAACATTGGACAGTACATTGCAGATTATGCAGTGGGAGGATCATACAATAACTACAAGCTGTTGAATGCTTGGGTGGATATACTGGTACTCATAGAATAATGCACTTGGACTAAGGTTCTTGGACCATGGTTATACTTACTGTGAAACTGAACCTAGAGAAGAAAAATGATCCTTGAATGTGGCATTAGATCAAGGCTGTTTGGAGGTTTTTGAGATTCTTAAGCCTTATGAAAACGTGAATCAGACATTGTTCACCTTCCAAATGACTATGCCATTTGCCTGAAGGCCTCCTTGGTGCTTGAAGTTCCCTGCTATTTTCACTTTACTTTTCTCTGTGGGAATTGAATGTGAACAAACAGTGTTCATTTCGGTACTCTTGTGTTGCAAAAGGTCAGGTCCAATTCTATAATTCTATGTATTCATCTTTACAAAGAAGTGTTGTGTTCAATCTGGACACAGAAAGATAATGAAAGCTCTTTAAACTGGTCAAAGGAAGACATGGACTCATTTATCCGGTTAATTTTGTTGTTTTAAGAGTAGTGAAATACAGCTTTTGGAAAATCTTTGCTGAATTGCCTTGAGGAACCGTAGTGAAATCAAAATCAATATACTTGTAAATACTTAAAAAGCTGCTCATGCCATGATGGCATGAAGTTTTTTTGTCTCCATACTGCAATCATTGGAGAAGATGACATAGAAGAGGAGCTCCACTGTATTCTTATCAAACATTTGGATTTTTTGTTGCTTGTTTCCTGAAATGTTTTATCAAAATAGGGCTATGTTAGTCAGAAAGAAGCTCAAATTCAGAAAAACAAAGTTATCAAAATGAATGACCATAAGTTCATCTATCCCTGGCAGTGTTATTGATGAAATGCTGGAGTATTCAGAATTGTTGGATAAATTGGAAAGAAATAGCTCTATTCTAGGCCACAGGAACTGTGAAAGAATTGTTTAATAATCCCTTAAAAATACAGACCAAATAATGGGAATACATAAACAGACCTTCCATTAATTTTCTTTCTAGTGCTATTGCTAGCTAAAAACAATAATACTCTTTTTTTATGATGATATGTTTTGGGATGCAGTAAGAATTAGTTTTTCTTCTGGGCAAGCACAACTGGGACACTATCAGAAGGCCATGATAGATGGTCAGAGGTCTTTTATAGAAAGTACAACAGCCTTTATTCTTGATTGCACACAGAATAACACTTTCAAAAAGGATTTCAGGTGCATTCTGGTGAAAAGCTTTTTAGCCAACAGGGAAGAATTTGTCACCATTTTTCCTCTCAAAGTCACTCTTGATTACCTCTTGAATTTCTCAGGCATCTGAGGTGCAGAGCTCAGTGAACTTGCAATCATCATCATCAGCAAAGGAGTTAACTGAGTGTAACTCTAGGCAGAAACTGTTAGGCCAAACTCTATCATCTTCCATAAAATATCATCACCATGCAATGTACCTCATGGAATGGTCTTTTGTAGTAACAAAGTATGATGCATTGAACCGCATGATTTTTTGCCAATCTTAATTTCTGTCACATGGCTGCTCTGCTTTATGGGTGGTAAACCAGCTGTCCAGAGATACCAATCTTCACAAGGCCAGGGACCTGATTGTGGAATCCTCTGAATCCTTTCCCCTCAGGGAACTGCCCAGAGCACTACCTTGGAAGACTTACATAAAGTTCCCCACCTGGGCAGACAGAAAAGACTTCCCCTCTGGAGTCTTACATAACAAGTTGTCCCAGCTTCTCCTGGTTTCTCCTTTTCCTGTTTCCTCATTGGTTGTGGTACCCCTGGTGGCCAGCCCATCTTCCCTGAAGGCCAATGCTCTTTGCCCTGCCCTTGCACTGCCCCCTCATCCCCTCCCATACTTAAGCTTGTCCAGACCACATGGTCCCTGATCCCTTGGGTGGATGCAATAAACCCTCACTGGAATACATCATACAAAGACCCCTCCTGCCCTTCCTTCTCTGAGCTATCTGTTGTGTGTGTCTGTGCATGGACTTGAAGTGCCTGTTCCCGTGGCCTCACCCCGAGCAGCTTCTGAAGGAGACGCTTCGAGGATCGTTGCAGCATTTCCACCATCCTGCCAAGCTGCAACACCTGCTAGGCACAAATTTTGTCAAACTGAGTATACTCTGAACACCTGAGACCACTGCTGTCAATAAGCCCATGGCATTCAGTGTAAATGTAGAACTTATTTTACAGCAGCTCCAGCTAAAAGAGGAATTTTCATGGATTCAGCAAGGCAGTAACAAGAGGCCTTTTCGAAGAAGAGGACCTTTGACTGAAATGGTCCTGCCAGGAGTGTGACTTTCCTAATGCCCTTTCCTCTGGAGAATGAACAGGTTTTTATTCACCATACTTTGAACAGATGAAAGAAAAATTTCTTTAATCCCACGCTGTAAGCAGCATTGCTTCCACTGTCAGTGGCATGGCTTGCATTTTCAATCCGACCCGATCTGTGATCCTCTGTGCAGGAGGTGTCTCGCATGCTAACCAGGCATGGCGAGCATGAGGACAGCAGCACGGACTGTGATAAACAGGGACCTGCTGGTGTCTGCTGTACGTTTGTGGGTCCCAGCAGGACGGATGGATGTGCTGATGTGCTGTATGATAGGGACTGAAAAGGAAAATGCAGTGCATTGGTCAAAACCCAAGTCCTTTTATGAAGTTGTCTGAAGTCAGTGGGTCAGTCAACTGGAAGCACATGGTCAATGCAAACATTCACTGTTCATAGCCTATGATTGCTCTGCCTTCACTTTCCACATGGAATCTCCCTCCTATCAGGTGTGTGCTACCCTTCCAAAAGTTACCTTCAAAATAAAAGTTATTATACCATACTGCTTGTTGAATTGACTGCTGTATTTATCTATTCCTTGACTGCTGTGAAGTATTGATCTCTTAAGATTGGATATGATCATACTTCTTCCTCTATTCTGACATAAGCATGGAAACAACTGTTGTTTCAAGGTCGTAAATCCTTCAAACATGCGATTATATTTTGTTCTTGTAAGATGACAGTTATACCAATTTGTGTTTTTTGATAAAGCAATGTGAACAGCATCTTATTTTGCATATCTTGTTTGTAGCTTTTAAAATGAAAGGCTGAAATATAATCGTGTACTTGGAAATGTAAAATCATATTCCTTTCTCATATATGCCATACTTTTCTGATGAACACCACCCAAACCCTGCTTTTCTTGACTGTTGAAAGGATTGATTTGCATCGCTGGATAAGGATGGTTCTGCTGCCCAGACAGCCATCTCCAAAATGCTTGTTCTTTCCACTCTTTCTAGGTATTATAATGAAGTGCTCTGGAGTAACCTAAATTATGTAAATACTCTTTCCTATCAACTATGCTTCTCATATATTCCCTTAGAGCAAGATTAAAACAGTGAAGGAAGTGTGCTTGATATTCCCTCTAAAATTCTATGCACTTAAACTGTACTTTTTCATGGCTTTTCTACTGGAATGAATTAGGCAAAGCAGAATTAACCTTGTCAATCACCAAGTCAGTTTCTATGACAAAGAGTACTGTAACTAAGAATACAGAATAACAAGAGAGCCCCAATGCATTCACCCTCCACTGATTCCTGCAGAGTATGTAAAGTGCTTTGGGGTGCTCTGAGGAGATAGACCCAATATAAATGTAAAATAATAGTTAGCAAAGAAAAGCCTTTTTGCCTGGAAGTGAAGGGCAAGGGAAAGCACTCCCAGGCAAAAAAAGAGTTTCATGTCCAAACCCATGTATGGAGAGGGAAACTCGGCACAAACCTGAGACACAGAAGGGAAGCATTGAGCTGCTGACTGGAGTGTGTGGACTGATCAGGAGTTTGAGTAACAGAAACAGACTGCTTTAGCACAAAGCAGAGGAAAGGGGAGAGACCAGAAGGATAAAGTGACTTAGAAGGGAGAGACCATGTACAAAGAGATGTGAAAACCGAGTCCATGTGGTGGTAAACCAGCCTGAACCCCAGAGAACAGTTGCCAGATCTTCCTGTTCTGGCTAATTTAGCCTGGCAAAGGAAGATGATAAACAGGAGCAAGGCAACCATATGCTTCTGAAAGTATGGTACCTGCCTTTCTGCTGATATAAAACCATAGGAACACCCTCTGCATTAGAAAAGGAAACAGTTCTAATTTTATATGCACCTTACCTCTTTCTCTCTTGGCTGTCTGAAAGTCGTGAGCTTTTACCAGCCCCTCAAGCCCCAGTTGTTATTCCAGTCACGTGTTCCCAAACAAAGGGCAGGATGGATGCAGAACACAGCACTTGGGATGCCTCTGATGATACTCTTGAAGTTGAGAAAGACTAACTTCCTCTCAGACTGGGACAATCAGAAAAAAGGGGAAGAATGAGGTGAAACACCAATTGTGAACTGTTGAACAGTATTGTTAGATATCAGTATGTGACAGAGTGCAAGGGGTTCTGTGTCAGAGACATCCTCCCAGCCTGGTCCATGCTGCTTGAGCACAGATAGCAGTTGGGATAAAAAATTAGAGATCCTATAGTTGGCTTCAGCACACTGACATGGTCCCAGGACTATTATTGCACCTGGCACTAATTTGGGAACCTCTGCACCACACCTTGTTGCATGGTAAAGACAGGACCATGGCTGACTGGTTACCAGGAGCTCTGCTAGGAGCTCCACCAGTATAGTTCAGTGATACATTTACTTTAGAAACTCATTTGAGTTCCTCATTAGTCAGGCTGTTCCTGGAGTAACTTGTTGAAAACTATTCCCACAGCACACTTAAGAGAGAAGAGAGATTGTCTGAATCAAGAGCTGAGGGTTTTGAATTTTTTTAAACCAAACAAACAACAATTTCCAAAACTTTAGGGAGTTTAACATTGTCAAACTTTCTTCTCTGCCCTCGACTTTGTGTTTTGAATTGACTGTGTTCCTACCTGGTAACTCTGAAAAGATGGCTTTGGAAAATTCATAGACCCATATCACCTACTATAGAGCTCTGTTGTGACAGGATGTTCTCCAAATTGAAGATAAAGTGCAACGCAATAACCATTATGTAATCATTAGTAACTAGCCATTTCAGTTTTGTGGTGGTTTCTTCTCACATGTGGTTAATGGAGAAAGAAAGTCCTGAACACTCTGAATGGGAGCTAGGGGTGCAATATCCCTCTTTTTTAGGAGCATTTTCTTGCAAAAAATTCAGTGTAACTCAAACAAACATTTAATTGTTAATGCAGAGCTGATTGGCATAAACAAAAGTGCCTGTAGTCAGATGGAGGGTCCAACAAAGCTCCATGTACAATTGCTTCCAAAGCAAAAACAGATGACCAGATCTGTCCTATAAAATTTGTAAGTTAAGTAAATACAACTTTTGTATCAGAGACCAAATACTCCCCATTAACACTGGAGCACAGGACAAATCCAAATGTTTCTGGTAGGTTTTTCTTAATTCCATCTTTTTAATAATGGATAAAGCGACAAAAGTATCCTTTGGTGGAAGGAAAGGAGATAAACTTGAGCAAAGCAGAAGCTCCAAGGAGAACATGTTATTTCAAAAGGGGTTGCCTTCCTGAGCTTTAACAGAATAGCCTAATTTTCTTTTATAATTATAGAAAATATGTTTATAATTAA